>JBCAUG010729643.1:0-44602 GCA_038406175.1 Haplosyllis leylae | reverse complement strand
GTAGAGTTATCAAGCTGTTAATAGTAGGAGTTATTGACAGAACCTTGCTCAACAGGAAATGAAAGTTTCCCTCTCGTGGAAGTTAACTGATTTGTCAATGGTTCTGGTGCGACTGAGGCCTGGTTTACTGCTTCCGAGATCTCGGTAATTGGCATATCCTCATTATGTCCGCTTTCCAAGAGTATAACTCCTCTCAATATGTACTTATTAATACAACTGTGGCTGCTCGTCTATTTGTGGTTTTACGTATCAATGTAGCACAAGAAAAGGTATTCCAGCTAAGATAGTATTGTTTTGCACATATGAAACAAATTTATATTCAACATCAGGCTGATGCCTATAAGTTAGGTCGCAGGTTGAATGCAGCAATATCATTAGAAAAGTTTTTTTAAAAAAGAAAATTTGGGGGACATAAGCCCCTTCCGTGGGGCCACTAATACCCCTGTTTTGGACTTCTGGTGATGTTTGCCCTGCGTTTCAAAGCCAGGGTAGATCCCTTTTTGCCTACTTTTTCACCTGTGTCATCCTCAGATTCACCACTTGTGCAGCACCTGCTGACTGTATAGAGGTCAGCATGGCAGCCAAGCCTTTTAATCCACCTACTTGTAGACATGTCCACCAGCATTGGTGGAGGTTCAGGTCAGGGCTCGAACCCATGACCGTCTGTGCGACGAGCACAGCACTGTATACCACTCGGCCACTCCGGCTCGGCTATCATTAGAAAGTGGATGACCATTTTCTGAGGTCAATGAGGCACAAACGTAAAGAATACACCAAAAAGTCCAAAACTTGGGTATCAGTAAGGTGTAAAAAGGACCAATGTCCTCCACTCATAAATGTTACTATGTTGTGCATTTCATTTTTCGGGTAAATGATACTGAACTGTCATGTTCTACACTATGAAACCCTTCAGACAGTTGTTCACTATTTTATTGTTTATGGAGTTCAAATTTTCGAAACAATTCTAGCATTTGTGTATTTATTGACTCTCCTACCAGCTCTGCTGGGATGCTGTTCCGGAGGTGAGGTCTCTGTCGTACACAAATCCTTCTGCAGCGGCCCTGGACGGAACTGAAGGAAGGCTTAGTTACCGCTTCACCACGACACTTTTCATCTCCTTTGACCTTTCCGTATTGACACAATAAGTGTATTGTACATATCAATACCAATGTTGTCTTTACTGATGAAAACAATGAAAGATCTATACTTTCAATAGATCTATATCAGTTAATAAAAAAGGTCAAAGGACAGTGAAATAATTTCCTACTCAGGTTCGTCAGACATTCTTTCCGCAATAAGTCAAGTAGATTTACTTGCGAGTATATTTCTAGTTTCTGCAGCCCATACCATGGGAGATCACGATCAGAAACGCAGTTTGGAAACGATGGATGAACGGTTTTTATCGTTTTGTTATTTTTGACAGTTATTTTGTCAGATACTTCAGATGAAGCAGTGGAAACAACGAACAATTACGCCATCTGCACACAACACAAGGAACATGCTACGCAAGATTAGAAAAGATAGAGATCATCTGTAAAAAGAAGTAGATGGTTTCCACAAAGCAGCAGTTTTTTCCTTCCTTCTCCGTCACGTAGCCTCAAGGCCGTTCACCTTTCTTGGGTCTCGGACTGATGAATCACACGAACATCGAATATCTTCGTAGATATCTGGCCGTTTGGGTCACACGTCAAAATGTCATCTGGTTCTTTGTCTTTACTCTTCTTGCATGGATTTTCTGTCTTTGCTTTGTGTGTGTTGTGATGGAACTTTGTTGTCGCGCCAAGCTAGTTCTATTTTAAAAATACATTATATAGAAAGTTCCCAGCAAGGTATTTTAAGGAAGGGTCTTTTTGTATGTACTATGGATAGCCGTAAAGCTATTTCCCGAGACGATTGTGGAAATATCATTATTTTGGACTTGTTATTTTTTTTTTCGAATTTCTGTAAAACATATCTGTGAGCCTGTTTGGTTAGAAATCTCCTTGAATAACATGCACAGTTGAGAGGTTGCCAAACCTGAACTTCGTTGTGGGGATCATGGCCGATTTACTTGTTCCGGGTAAATTTGTTACCTATGTATGAGGATTGTACACGTAAAAATATTGACAGTACAGCAACACAATTAAAGACTGGATTATTTTGCTTGCAGGTCATTGGTGATTACAGAAATGATTTAATCCTAACTTTGCATTGACATTTAGGGTCTCTGGATAAAACAACAACTTCACTGCACAAACACCATTTTGGTGCACCAACCGAGTTTTTGTTCTCAGCCTTATTCTGGTAGTTCTACTACCGTTTTTCGCAATTTTCAGATCTGGCATATTTGTGAGACAGGTCAGATCTGTTATCATTTCATTGATGTCAAATGTTTGGTGAATCAAAAACGATATCTGAAAGCTAACCTTAATGGTACATGCTTTTGTTCAATGAAGCCTCTTTGGTTTGTGCAAGGTGACATTTACATAAGTTGAGCTTGAATCCATGGAAGGTCAGATTAAACTGAGCAACAAACAACTCAGAAAAACTCCAAATTCTAGGTGGGGTGGAGGGAACTAATGACAGTCATCTAGATTTAGGTCAATGTAGATCCATTATATTGAACCAAATATTAGAAAACTCAAAAAAACTTAAAATTGCAGTTTGGATGAAGGGACATTTGGTGATTTGGTGGCCATCTAGATTGATGTCAAACTATCTAGATCTAGATGTAAGCAAATTTGGATCCAGATGTAGATTGGGAGATACCAATGTAGGTTGGGAAGTACCAATACAAATTGAGAGGCACTAATTACCAATGTAGGTTAGTGTATTGGAAAGTACCAGTGAAGGTTGGTAGGTTGGGAGGCACAATGTAGGTTGGGTAGTACCATGTGTAGTTTGGAAGGCACCAATGCAGGCTGGCAATTACCAATGTAGGTTGGGAGGTACCAATGTAGGTAGGAAGCAACCAGTGCAGGATAGCAGGTACCATTGTAGGTTGCAAGGCACCAGTATAGGTTGAGAGGCACTATGTACGCTGGGTGGCATCAGTATGGTTGAGAGGCACGATGTAAGGTCCAATGAATCACAGTAGTGACCAGAATTTAGCTCAAATTAATTTAATGATCCTGGGAAGGTAATCTCCATCGAATTCATAAGACTGAAACATGCTATGATCACAGGTGGTTCTGCTTCAAATAGAAAATTTTAATTTCAATTGGCCTGAAAAATGTTACCATCCTATGGTGGTTCATTTCAAATACCATAAATGTATTTTCAAAATGACATTTTTATCACATATTTACTAAGATTTGTCTTGAAAAAATTTTTATCGGTAAACTTTTGGTAGAAATTAAACATTTTGTTGTTGATCAACTATTGACTGATGTTAATTTTTTGTTTATAAGCTTCAAACGTCTAACACAAAGTTGCCAGATCTTCGAATGTATTCCCACTGTTAAATTGTAGAGGCTGCTGTCAAAAGAAGAAATCGGTTAATTTTGTCATCGGCCAATAAATGCCATCAAAACGTTAAACTTATTTACAGAAGCGGATTATGTAGATGTGAATAAATTTGATGAGTTCGAAATGTTTTCACTTACGTAAGGCTTGAAAGGAATGTGGTTTAATACTTGAATACATTTTTCACTACGAATACAGACCGTGAAAGCTCGACCAATCGATCCTTTTGGCTTAGGGACTCACATTGGGGCTAATTTTTCATTCCGTTTCGCAACATTATCAAAAATAATTTATTTTGTGTCACTGAACTGTGTTTAAGATTGAAAAAGCAGGAAATTAATTCAATGATTTTCTCCCGTTGGAAATTTATCACGTTTTCAGTTTGAAAGTATGGCCTTTTTACTGTGTGGAAATTTGTGATTATGTATTTATGAGAAGTCAATTTGTAATACTTATATTTACAATTGTACAATACGCCCTGATACTTATCTATTCCAAAACCAAACAAAGGCAGAACATAAAAAACGCTCTGAAATTCAGATACGTAAAAATCATATCTTTGAGAATTACATTGATTAAGGAGAAAAGGTGTGTGAAGGCGACATTTTGATCAACTTGTCATGAAGTGAATCGAGAGAATCTCGTTTCAAGCTATACCTGATTTCAGTGAATGGATCCCTCGGGGTGTTCACAATGAATCTCCTCTCAAAGATATTCGACCTAAAGCGAAATCGTATTGAACCGATATTGATAAGTTGACGAAAAAGGAAGGAAATTTTCTGTT
Source organism: Haplosyllis leylae (assembly GCA_038406175.1). Lineage (NCBI taxonomy): Eukaryota > Metazoa > Annelida > Polychaeta > Phyllodocida > Syllidae > Haplosyllis > Haplosyllis leylae. The sequence goes on along the minus strand of JBCAUG010729643.1, from coordinate 40,374 downwards.
CCATTTTCCTTGGTTGATTGATTGAAGTTGTGATGCAGGAAGAGAAAGAAGCACATTACACTGGATCAGGTCAGGCCTCGCCTGCATGGAAGTGTCCACTGAGCCCTGACTCCAGAATGGATGATTGCTCTTTACTGCAGCAGTCAAAGTGAAGGAAGAACAATTATTTCTTTACTGTAGATGTTTTTCTGCTTTTACAGTTCAATTATCAATTCTTTATTTTTTTCCCAAAATTGCTCGTATTCTTTACAACATGCACACCAGCCAAACAATACGTGAACAGTAGATGTAAATAAATTGTAAATGTTTACGAAGAATTATTGCAAAAAAGAGACTTGTTTTTAAGTGGTTGATTCCTAACTTCAGGTCATTCGGATTGTCTACTACCACTCTCTGAATGCTGCAATCCCCATCGTTTGAGATTTTTGTGTCTGAAAGCAAAACGCATTCGAGTTTTTCACGATATGCATTTCTGTCAGATTAACTGACAGATCTAAAGTTACAGAGAACAAAATAAACTTGCCCCCAGTGGGGTTTGAACCCACAACCTTCGGATTGATCATCACTCTAATGCTCTGCCAACTAAGCTAAGTCAACATTCAGTTGCCAGCCTGAATATTCATGGCCTTTATAAGGTCATGCTCTATTGATTCTAGAAATTAACAAAGTCCAACACGTGAACTGGTGCATGAATCGGACAACGCTCACTTCAAAAATCTCCTGCCCAACAGATTCCTGCCTGGCTCAGTTGGCAGAGCATTAAAGTGATGATCTGGAGGTTTTAGGTTCAAACCCCACTGGGGGGAATTTTTGATGAAATTTATTTTGTTCTGTGTAACTTTAGATCTGTCAGATAATCTGACAGAAATGCGTCGGATTTCTTTTTCGTGAAAAAGCTGATTATCGCAATATGAGAAACCACTTTTGCCGGAGAAGAAATCAGACACAGCCAACAACACCGGTTAGAACCGGACGAATACAATGCAGAAATAAGCATTTTGTTCTCCACTATGGACAACCATAAGTAATGTTAATTCATGTGAAAATGATTCACTGGTTACACGTTCTCTCCAACCTAACAAACATTAAGTTTTATTAAGTCGAATTGGTTAAAGTACGTTGTATTATGAAAAATTGTTTGAGAGTCAGTTTAATTTTCGTCTTACGTGAACTTCAGAGGTGTCACAAGATTTTGAGCACTTTGTGATTGTAATTCAAAATTAGATCTACCCGAAATGGAGCAAGTAAAACAAAAACGTTCCTCCTCCTGTTTTCAATTTATCGCATGAGATTTTGTGAGGATCCATATGCAATCAATATGTCGTGAAAATTAAATTCTACAAAAACATTCTCATGATGCTTATGTTCACAACTGAGGTTTACTGGTGCATTTCAAAGTGAGCTTATGAATTTTTATGGCACACCTTTCAGAGACTTCAAAAGGCTTGAAATGGAAGTAGCATTATTTAAGGTAAGTTTTAATGCGACTTTCCATCAATAAATCTCTGCAGCCGAATTACATTCAATGACAACTTGATTGAACCATCGATCAGAATAAAACATTTCCGAAGCTGTAGTATTGTAGTTTTCAATACAACATTGAGTTTCCTTTCAACCGATTCGATAAATGAAATTTTAAATGAAAAAGGAAATATGAATGTGTGGGGTCCATGGCATGAAATTTACAATTGGCACTTCCAAGTTTGGTGGTATTCAGAAGTCATGCAAGTTTCATTCACTTTTGGTCCCACAAGGTTTTTACTTCTATTCCTATCGTACTTCAATACATGTTTGAATTCTTTACCATGGATTCTTTTAAATTTGTCTTCAAATAAAACAAGAAAGTCACAAAACACTGAAAATTTTTTGGAAGTATTGCTGAAAAGTTAAAGTTACAGCATTAAAAAGAAATTGAAGAATATGTTTTCCACAAAGTGACTGTTCTTTACCAAAGGTTTAATAAAAGAGGCTTGCTCAAGGTATACCCCTTCAAAGGATATTGGTTCAGTGACACCCTGTGGATGTTCAATAGGACTCAAGGTCGAATCAGGAAGTTGCTTTCTTTCCTTTTGATGTATACCCTCTCTTCATACTATTTCTAATTACACAGCAGCAGGATCCAGAAGACATTTCCTGATCCCGAAACCGTCATTACGGTAGGGACAAAAGAATTTATCATTTGGAGAATAACATAAATTTTCAGTGTAATAGGATTTTCACGGGTCACAATGTTATCTGATTTGAAGTTTTTCCTGCTTGTTCTTTTCGTGCTTTATTGTGATTTCCCTCGGTACGAAAAGCACACCAAAATATATAATATATACCGAATGTTTTATCCTCACAAAGTCAGTTGAAAGATGTAAGTTTTATCAAAAAGCCTACTCTACTCAAGTTTTCACAAACTGGACGAAGTTGGTCCAATAATCCGTACTCTGTCAGCCCAACTTCCGCTCTACTTCTGATCTGTTGCGTCACTGATTGTACGCCACAGACCTTTGAAACCCTTTTGTAGTCATGCCATACTAATTACCGTTAAATCTGTCTGATAAACAAGAGGTTACTCGATCAAATCTCACTGAAGCTTAGTTTTTCCTGCTGAAATTGTTATCGAAAATACGTCTAATGCCAATCTTATCAACTTTGTTGAATTCAAATTGTTTGAATGACTTGTGTATCTGGCACAAGCTGGTGACTTCATTCATGTTCATAGTTGAGAATAGCTGAAATGTGTAAAATTTGTGGTATCTGACATTTACCACATATGTTAATGTCATCAGTATTTCGATTTTAAGCCTAGATACTCCTGAGGGCTTAGGGAGCCATCAGATTTGAAATCCCAGGGGGTGACAATAGTTGTTCATGAGAGGACCCAGTTCATGAACTGGGTCACAATTTTAGTAGAGAGTGGACAAATAGCATGACAGTTCCCCAGAGGAGTGTCCAGAGCAAAGTGAATGCTTGAACACCTCTTCTCAGAAAACACATGTGGCAACAGCCCTCCAGTAAGGGGTTGAGTCTGACAGTCATGATTATTGTACAGCAAAGTGAAGAACCCTGCAGAGCACACAATAAGTGAGTTTTACACACATACTTTATTATATTGTTACTACTGCAGATAAATTGAAATACATGATTGCAATGTGGACTAGAATGCTCAGAATGGCTCAAATCTCCTGATTTTGGAGCTCACAGTCTCAATGAGTCTAGAGGGGTGTCACAGTCTCCTACCTAAGAATTCCATTGTGTGGGAAGGAGTGAATAGTCTGGTCCCTAACCTACCTTTCCTGAGGTCACATGGTTGACCCAGGCTTTTATAGGATGATGGTAGTACCAAATTATTAATCCACTACAATAATAGTTCCCTCTAGAGAGGTGTGATAGAGACCACTCTACTGTTATCACTGAGGTAGTGGAATACACTATAATTTAACCCTAGTTTCCAAGCAATCGGGCCTTGTTAAGTGAGTACAGTAGCAGGGGTGTGGGAATATGGTTGAATTGAGTAAGGTATTGAGGCAAGCAATGACATCATCACTCTTGCTTCTGATTGTTCATACATTCCAATGATTATGCTTCATGATGATTGGTTCAAAATAACCATCACCAGGACTGGAGGGTTGCACAAAATTGCAAAAAACCCATGAGGTCGGGGACAAACCCAATTTAACCAAACAATATGATTTCATGCCTGTAGCCCACTGTACACATTGTGACATTAATCACATCAAAAATGTATCTTGTTTTGGAGTCAAATATTTGTGAAATATTATTCTTGTGTGTGAGATATTTTACATGGTCAAGCAAATGTGTAAATATAGTGAACAAAATTGTACCTTGTATTTGGCACAAACTAATGACTTTATACCCATTAGAAATGTGTAGTTGTCCTTTGCTTAGATAATCCCTTTTGATTGGCATGGTGCCATCAGTTGGTACCAAGCTGAAACCACAAATTTGATTCGTTATCTTTGACCTATTTATCAGGCAACTTGCAATATTTCCCATTTGACACTGAAACAAACACCATTTTTTGTTTAATAACAACCATTACAAGTGCCTAACACCTCAAATTTTCAACCAATTTTAACCAGGTTATCAGCATGTGCTGACAAGTCAATTTGTAAATTCATCCAGTGTTTGCACGTATTCGACAAAACATTTGGATTGAATGAATTAGAATGAGTTATTTATTTTATCTAAGTTTGGAACCTTTCAAGTCAGACAGAATTACGGATGCGCCGCTTTCTGGCAGTAGCCTTTGTGAATGTTGTGAATTACTATCTTACTCTTTCTATAATATGTTACTAAAGTGTCGCACCAAATCCTTTTAGAATCATAAAGTACATATATTACGAAAGTGAAATTATAGATATATACTGGTTGAGAATTCGCTCTCCAATTATATCTTCTCAGTTTACCTACTGCCATCCTTCCCCTCCATTCTTTCTTTCTTTCCCTCGTTCACCTTTTTCTTCATAATGGTTGGAAATCCATTTTCACAGCTTCCTCTTGTGGGAAGAAACTTCTCACCTTCCAAAGGCTAATTGATGCTATCACCTACATAATCAAAGTAGTGTACGTTAAGGTTCTACTATACTTTATTTTCAGCCAGGGGCATTGTTCTGATAAAAGAATCTTCAGGAAATTAATTCAATGATCTCTTTCCATTTCTCAATTTTATCACTCACTTCTAATAGAGACTCATTTTATTTTGAACCATTTCTTGTGAAGAGAAATACTGTGCTTGCAGTTTCAATGAGATATCATCATGTTATCAGTTGAGTTTTTATGAAGGATGGGTCTCCTTTAGGAAATTGAACTGTGAGCACATTTACATTGGGACATTATTGATCCCTTGGAGAAAAGGAAGGAAATTTTCTGTAGCATTTTCCTTAGGCAATTGATTGAAGGTGTGATTGAGAGAGAAACAGAAGCTGTGTAGATAAGGGTGGTGAGGCATGACTTGAGCAGATGAGTGCTTTCCACATTTTCCTGCATTGATGAAGAATACGGGATGATTTTGGAAGACAATTATTTCTCAGTTGATTGTTAGTTATTTTGTATGTCTTTGTTTTCAATAAAAAGTGGAACATTTACGAAAATCCTATGGAATAAAGACGTTCAAATGGGCCAATTGAATCCCTCGTTTCACTCCTTGGGTGATTTTATTGCTTTGGGTTGCAGCTCGGCATGTTGCCGTGTCTATTTTTTTCTATTGTTATTTTCAGGTCACCACTGTCTATGATGGATTAGAACTAAGTTTTCCTACAATTGAAATATATGGCAGTGTGTTTAATCCTATCGTTGTTGTGCTTTACAAAAGAGAATCATGAAATTTTAAAATGACTGCCTAAGTTTGAAGTGCGAATTGTAAAGATGGAATCCCTACAACGGTACCGAAAACATTCAGAAGCTAATTTTTCATTTTACTTCTGTAGCGTTAAGTAAACACAGCCCAACACCAGCAACGTCATTTCTTTTACCAAAGGCAAAATTTCGTGACCTAGAAACCTGCAAATAGCTTATGAATTTTTACAGTACACCTTTCAGTCACTTCAAAAGGCTTGAAATGGAAGTGGCATTATTTAAGGTAAGTTTTAATGCGACTTTCCATCAATAAATCTCTGCAGCCGAATTACATTCAATGACAACTTGATTGAACCATCGATCAGAATAAAACATTTCCGAAGCGGTAGTATTGTAAGTTTTGAAAAACCACAATAAGTTTCCTGCGGTGGAATCGATAAAACGATCATTAACCGAACTACCTGTATCAAGCCTCCAGAACTCAGTGCACAGCTCTGTTTATTACGAACTGCACGAAAGTCACATTAATTTAAGGAACCAAAACTACATCGCCCGTGGAAAAATACTAACCATTTTCATGGATTCATTAGCGGATACAAGGGGGCGGACATTCTACCTTGTTCAATTCAAGAACGAACAGATTCACGTTTCCTCAGTAGCTTCAATTTTATTAACTTCGTAGTTTCACAAAATCTATCAACACGCAAATTCACATTGACGCCTGAAATAATGGTAATTTTGTCTTCAATCATGCATTCCGTTGTGACATGTGTTTCTTTTATCTGTGATAATAAAAATCTACTTTTCACAGTCTGGAAAAGCAGAGTGAACTTCAATGCAGGGTTTTTAAAATACAGTAAAATGTAATTTGAAATGTAAAATCTTTGGGAAAAAGACCTTAACAGTTTTCTGATCTTTCATAACTTCTAATATATATTATGATTGACATACTTGAATGAAATAAGAAGGAAGATGCGAAAAGTGTTTACAGGTGGAAAATGCTATTGTTCCTTGGAACGGAACATCTAATTGTAGACCAGAGGGAAGTGGGTCAATAAGATTAAAGCAGAAATCCGAAACAGAAAGAAGTCTTTCCTGCTGCACCGGCTTTGAGATGTACTCCGGATATCCGACTCCAGTCTACAGGCTTTAGACTCATTCCTCTGAACTACTGATACACCTCTATCTAATGTGACAGAACCTTGCTTCTAACACTATGCGGGCCTTGATTAGGGTAAAGATGTAAAGCTCCTGTAGGAAATGTGAATGTGGAAGAAGTGCATTGAGAAGAGGAAATGTCTTCTGGATCCTGCTGCTGTGTAATTGGAAATAGTATGAAGAGAGGGTATACATCAAAAGAAAAGAAAGCAACTTCCTGATTCGACCTTGGGTCTTATTGAACATCCACAGGGTGTCACTGAATCAATATCCTTTGAAGAGGGATGCTTGAGGAAAGTCTTGTCTCTTGTTGGAATCGAGTCCAACTCGGGTAAACGTCACAAAATGTATTTTCTCTCTGAGTTGTGTAAATTACAGGAAGAAAGTCAACGATTTCCGAGAGGACATGTGATCCTATTTTCACGAAATCTCGCGGGAAAGGATTGGTGTTCAAACTCGAAGCTATCTAGGCACATACTTCTGGGGAATTTGGTTTTTTATCGTTTAATTTTATGGTATGAAATATTCTAAAATTCCACAGATGATATGATTAAGGAAAATACATAATAAACTTTAAATTACAGAAAACCATGGGTTTTAAGTTTTAAATTAGCATGGCAAACTTATTTGATTGACTTCTTCCATCATCATCCCTCAGAAGGGTCCCTGTGATTGGTATTTGAGTGTAGGTTCCTGCCGGAAGTTGTTCTAGTGATTTATGTTTTACGACATGTGATAAGTACCTGATGTGGACATTTTATTGAGTCCTACTCGCAGATAAAAGAAACCTTGAAAGACGATGAGTAGATGGGAGAAAGATTGAAGACCTCTGATTGTGATAAATTCTGCAGTTTGTCTTTCCAGACCGGAAGTAAATGTTCTCATAAAAGGAAGTAGATGATTGGACAACACATAATACATCTTTTGAAATCTTTTCTTTTTACGAGCCAAAGTCTTTTGGATCTTTTCGTATTGAAGCTGTACTTTACCTAGAAATTTTATTTTCAATTGTATCGTACCAGATCCATAATTCCTTTTTGGGCTATTCCTGTTGTAGTTGTCACATTTCATAGACAGTAACCATTTATCATTTTATGACATGATCCCCAACTATCTTTACGGGGAAGAACTACTTGATTCCAACTGACATCGACAACGAACCTCGAATAGGGGTTTTTACCGCTGGTAATGAGAATAGACTTAGATGGTCTTAGGTAGGGTATTCAAATGACAACTTGCTCTCCAAAAGAAGCGAAATCATCTCGGCACATTTCCATGGTGATAGATGAGTATTGCTCCTTCGATGCAGGAAAATGTGGAAAGCACTCATCTGCTCAAGTCATGCCTCACCACCCTTATCTACACAGTTTCTGTTTCTCTCTCAATCACACCTTCAATCAATTGCCCAAAGAAAATGCTACAGAAAATTTCCTTCCTTTTCTCCCAAGGGATCAATAATGTCCCAATATAAATGTGCTCACAGTTCAATTTCTTAAAGGAGACCTATCCTTCACAAAAGCTCAACTGATAACATGATGATATCTCATTGAAACTGCAAGCACAGTATTTCTCTGTGCAAGGAATGGTTTAAGATAAAATGGGTTTCTATTAGAATTGAGTGATAAAATTCAGAAATGGAAAGAGATCATTGAATTAATTTCCTGAAGATTCTTTCATCAGAACAATGCCCCTGGCTGAAAATAAAGTGTAGCAGAGCCTTAATGCACACTACTTTGATTATGTAAATGATAGTATCTATTAGCCTGTGGAAGTTGAGAAGTTTCTTCCCACAAGAGGAAGCTGTGAAAATGGATTTCCAACCATTATGAGGAAAGAAGTGAAGTGGAGGGGGGAAGGAAAGGAAGGATGGAGGGGAAGGATGGTAGCAGGTAAACTGAGAAGATACTGCGACAGAGTCATCTGACTCCGGAATCCCACTGTGTCTTATGTCTTGTTGGTCGTCAAGATTTAGGACACTACATCTGAGAGAATATTTTTAAATCAACAAAACTGTTTCTCTCAAAATAGGAACAATGATGAACACAAGATATCGTAAAATAAAGGATTTTTTTCTGCAAGGGTCATGAATCACGGGCGGATCTGTGGGCCGCTATTTTAATTTTTTGGATACATGTATTGGCAGCGGGGAAACTTCCTTTAAATCAACTAATGGAAAAAAGGTGACCTTGACTTCTGAGGGTCTTATAAAATCTTTGTCACAGTACAAAAGTAATAATAACACACTTTTGTATACATGTGTATTGTCAGATTAAAATGATTCTGCACAAAAATTGTCAGTGATCATGGAAACAAATTAACATATGGTTTTGAAACGAGGTCCATTTGAGAAATTTAAAGAAATAAATTAAATGATTCAACGTCAATTTAATGGCAGACACCAGAAGGTGACAAATACAGTACTCTCAAAATGGTGTCTGGCGCAAAAATAAAAAGAGAATTCATCTATTTGCCGGTAATTTTTTTAATGTGTCCAAAATTTGCTTCAGCTTCTGTAAAAATTAAAACAAGATCTCAGTTGCATTGAAGATTATGAAAACGATCACATTCCAAGCAACACTGGCGTGAGGTACAATATCCACTATACAGTAGAATGGAAAACATTTCCCAGAGAGAGTGTTATATTTTGAGAAAAGATCTTGGTATTCATGTCCCTACAAAGTCAACTTTAACATTTTAATGGAATCTAAATTATGGACTTCCGGAAATATTCTCTTGTATTTCTTCTTCTAGAACCCATTTAGATGATGTAATAAAACACTGGTCCTCATGCCATGAATAGATATGAATATCTGACGAGTATTAGAAATATGTACTTTTCGTAGAGACATTACGACAACACCGGCAATGTTTGACATCGTTTACATTTTCCTATTATACAACCCGATCCGTTGCGGGACCCCGGGAGCCTAATGTTTTACACCGAGTTTGGATATCGTGATGGAACAATGTATCCTGTAGCTGAGATCAATCTCCTGATCCATTTACACTGTGTAATCGCATATTTTAATGGACTTCTCCTTCGCACTGCAGTCGGCTATCTATAAGCGCTCATGACAGCGATAATGGTACAGTCAATGGGAACTACATTCAAGTTTCTGATCAATTATTATTTGCCTGGGAAAGGAGGGCCTTTTCCAAAAAAAAATAGAGGTTAGCCTTACCGAAAAAGATTTGATCTACTATTTATTTCCAAATTGAGTTTCAGAAGTAAGATTACTTTTTACTACTGCTTTATACCAACGTGTTTGACCAGGTAATTGGTTTATCGGAAGAGGTTTCACTGTTCTGTGGTCCATTGAAATGTTTGTGGCCTGTCTGCGAAACAGCGCGCGTAAAAGTTTTTTTTAAAGTTTACTATAAAGCCTCTTGTTGTCGTTTTGTTTGATCCGGTTGCTGAGAGCGCACTTCATTTTTAGCACAGCTGTTTGATAGAGAAAAGTGTGTTGCTGCAATGAATGGGTCACTTTATGAGATTTTGCGGGACTTCCCTCCTGAATGACATTGGTGATAAATTCTAGCATTCTGATTGACGAAAGGTGTATTTTAGGGTCTGTTTACACTGAGCGCTAGCGATAGCGAAAGCGAAAATTTCCATTGATGTTTGTGGTTTGATGCCTATGGTTCCTTGATCTTTGTCGTTTTTGCTTTCGCTTAGTTTAAATGGACCCTTATGGATGATGCCATCCAGAATGAGACCCTTCACGAGGAAAGTCATATGATATTCTGATAATTCATCAATTGTCATCAATGCTATCAAAAAGATATCCAGCCGTTAGACATCATCAGTAGTGAATCTCAGGGGACATCCTGGACTCGCATCGCTGAGGTTAAGTAAAATCCTGGATCCACCTGGACACCCAGACGTAATCAAGAATGGAACATGCAACTGTGTCATAAGCCTCTTATTTTGGCTATTATTTTGAAACGTAAACTTCGTTTCCCTTCAGTGTTGGGAGGTTCGGAGAATAAACAATGCCGCGCCTCCCGCTCAGGATGGAAGAGGAAAGTGCCGGATCTCACCAACTTTACAGCACATTTTCCCGGTGGGCAGGTTACAACGATTGCACGTATTTTGTCCATTATCGCCCAGTATCGTGTCGCTTCAAATGCAAATGTCTCTTTTTTGCCATTTATCATTCCAGCAGAAATCTTTAAATGAATTGCAAGCGTTTTTATCTTTCATTGCAATAAAGGTTACTCAGATTAAAGTTAGAGTGATGGATTTCATGAAAGCCTTCAGTGATTATCCTCCAAACAAATAAGACTTTTTCATCGAATGGAATCAATTTCCTTGTAGAATTGCATTGTATTATTTTTAAACATCTTTGATGTAGTTGGAATCCCACCCTTAGAGATAATAAAATTCAATATAACATTTTAGCTACAATGCAATTAACGGAAACATTTGGAGAATTTGACTCGCTTTATGTCAAATGGAATGACCAAATGATCGGTGGATCTCTCGGACAGACAACCAGGCTTGATTTCATACTTTTATGGAGAAAATGGGCAAAATAGGACTGGCATACTCCACATTCCCCCCATCAGCGCCCGACAGTCAACTCTGCAACTGCAAACAAAATACTCAATATATTACTGTTGCCAGGCCTGGTATGTCTATCAGTAAAAGTAGCAGGGTGAAACCTCTTTGAACAGGGACTGTTTAAAAATTATATCTAAAAGAAACAAAAATTTCCATTTTTCACAATTCAAGCAACAAAAGTTTGCCAAATAGATGAGGATGAAGTGATCGCAACGATGTAAAAGGACTGATTGTGCCACAGGTCCTGTTGCATCTTCCATGAGCCTCTATTCCATTTCCACATGATTAAACTAAAAGGGAGAAAACCTTCAATTGAGAGGCAATAATTTCCCAGACCCTTGGGAGTTGATAAGGTATTCCCTAACCTCTCCTTAGACTTGTATTTCTAAGACTAAAACCCATCAGGCCTACATTGGGTTGACAGCATTGGTTTTAATGACTACATTACCCTGTTCATGGCTTTTAATGCTTTTTAGTTTCTGGCTTCAGTGGGCATTGTTTATGGGCTAATGAATCTGAATACTTATGGTTCTCTCGCTTTCTACTTTGTTTCCTCCACAAATAGCTGCTTAATTGCAGTAGTTGACAAGAAAATGTCTTCCAGGCCAATGATTCCACAAGATTTATTCCATCAGATTCACTGTAAAAGTGAATCGTACAGTGTCACATGCAAATAATGCATGAGCTCAATGACTTATCAGAGTAACGCTTCATTGTACCATAATATTTTGAAATACAGACTAATTCCATTTCCTTGTATTAACACGTGTCCAGAAATAGCAAATAATCAAATATATTTGTTGTTCCTGGTCATTTAATATTGGTATAAAAAGTTCATGCCTTTGTAAGTCAGTAGTATAGTTTCTCTCAGCAGAAAACAAATGAGTGACCTAAACCTAACAATTGCTGAGTTTAATGTTTAATTTTCATGCCGTATTTACTTTACTTTCCCTGGCTCAAATAGAAATGAAGTTTGCTAAGATATTGTAGTTTTTTGACAATGTATTTATCAAGTAATTCCTGTTGATTTGCCAAATTAAAGTTTATTATTTATAGAATGTAAATAATTTATTTGCTTTTAGTCAGAGGGTGTTTAAGTGCAATAATTATTTGTAACAAATGACACAGATGACATAATGAGCACAATGCAATCTGGGCAATTTCTGCAAAATAAGCAATTTCCATAAACTAGATTACCTGCTATAGTGTAAATGATATTTTTAGAGAACAATACATTTTACAAATATTTGACAAAAAATGTGTATGATATGATCATTCTGGGGTTTTCACGATTAATAAGTCTGACAGATCTGTCAGATCTGACAGCAATACAATTCAATTTTTAAGAATGGTCACAATTTAAATTATAAATGTAAAGGCTATTTGATATTTCCAGTACTTGCTTGATTGTGTGTACTTCACCAAATAATAAATGCACACAATAGCAAGGAGTAAAAGTCCACTTCTAGATCTGGTAGATCTGCCAAATCTGGCAGAAATGTGTATCGTGAAAACTAGATTATTCACTAATGACACGACGTCTAATGAATGGCACCGCGTACCATCCGATATCATATCAATTTCAGACTTTCACCATGGATATAATATACAACACAAACGTGCATATTATTTGAGTGACGTTCTTTAATATTTTCACTGGAAACAATTAGGAGTTACGCTTTCCATGTCGCGTCCCACAGTAGTGAGACATTACAAGGAGAGAAACTCTCTAGAAGTTGAAGAGTCATTGAGACACAGGGGCAAACAGAATGCATTGCCAACACTCAAGACTCAATCCCTTAGGCTACGCACTAACAAGTCATTTGCTTCCATTGTCAACTTTTAATTACAATTTATTTCCATTTACTGTTGTTTGTAGCTGCACCCTGAAGTGATTACAAAAAGTTCCTTGGTGTTTGATATGATTAATCAGGAACCATGGAGAGGAATTAATAAAATGTTGGCCTTGGAATAGGCATTGCTTTGCTGCTTCTGTTGAATACTCAGTATTGCCTATTGACACCAATTCATAATTCGAACTCTGCTTATTAAATTATGAACAAACTTTAAAAAAATCAGAAGAAAGTAGATTTTGGCCAGTTTGAATGGATTCAAAGATGATACCAAATAAAGCATTCTGTGGAATTTGCCACCATTGTTGCGGGATTTATTTTCAGTCATGCGTTACATTGTTAGGTGCTGAATTCGTGCCGCTCGTGTCTTTGATAACTTAAGCCCAAAACAAACGGCCTGTTTTCCTCCTACAGACATGAGCGATAATGGAAGAATCAACACGAGTAAAAATGCGTTAACGTACTCAGATCGCGTTCACTTTCGACGCTAAATCTCGGGACGCCGGTCAGTCACGTGGCACGAAATTAGGAGGGAAATCTGATCCCACTGAAAATACAATGCTGTCAAAGCAGACGATTAATGTCCACGTCGACGCGTCACTTTCAATATTTGAACAATAAAACTAAGACGAATTGTTCCTTTTGATTGGTATTCATAGGAGGTACAATTCTGTATTCTCAAACAATGGTCATTGTTATTTTCACTATTATTTTCATTTGATTTTTGTGTTATTTTTCAAAAGAATATTTGACCTATTATTATAGATCGGTTTGTGGTTTTACAGTTTTACATTTCGGGATTTGTACGTTTTTTTGCGCTTCACGAAAATCTTCCTGTGATGCAGATCTCCATTTTGGTGGACCATTCTGAAATATACACTTCTTACAATCGAGTTTTTCACGATAAGATCAAATTTTACATTTTAAGAAAGAATTTACGTTAGACATGTTTTCATGATTTTTCAAAATGTGAAATGGTGCATGAAGTATTCAGCCTTAGATCGAGTGATGGTCAGTGTTGTGAGTTCAATTCCCAGTGAAGGCAACTTTTTGCTGAAAAATTTGAAACCTCTTGATGTAACTTCAGGCTTAAAATGTAAATATGATCTTATTGTGAAAAACTCGAGTAGAGAATGGACAATCATTTTCAATGGCAATTTTTCCTGACGCAGACAAATTAAGAGATCTAATTCACAGATTGCTGGCCCGTACAAAGCAGACGTTGCTATGCAACAATGTTGCAACATTCAGAATGACATCATTTTTACATCATGATGTCATAACTGTAACAACAAATTTCTGCCAATGACTTTAACCTAAAGCTGGCCTACTAATCATAAAAATGCCAAGGCATTCTGAAAATTTTGTGGGGACGCCATAAAAAAAATAAGGGAGAACTATGATATACTGACTGTGGTCAATCGTTTTATACTATTGATAAATGAAGTAAAAACATGATTCCTTCCAAACGACAATTCACCAAAAACTCGAAATATCAAGGAGTGAAGAATTTCACTTTGGTGGCTTGAACAGTCCCTTGCACGTTTCCACACATGAATTCACATGTATGCACACTGCTCCCATCCATCTGCGAAAGAGTCACTCAAAAACAGCCTGTGAATACACACTTGTATAGCTCCTGTACATTTTTCCACATGTGAATAGCCCCTGTATGTTTTTTACACATGTGAATGTCCCCTCCACATGTGAGCTTCCCCCACATGTGAGTAGTCCCCTGCATGTTTTTTTTCATACATGTGAATGTCCCCTCCATGCATGAGTTTTCTCCATATATGGATATCTCCCTGCACATTTTTTGTGTATTCTGTATGCCTCAGTTAGTGTTTGTGTTTGGCACCTCAGTTTCATGCACAGAACACTGTTAGCACCTAAATTAACAGTGTTTGGCTGATTTCTTGCCTGGTACCCAGGGCAGAGAACACTGTTTATCAGTAAATTAACAGTGTTTTCTGAGCAGAAAAGGCTGATTTGTGAGTTTTTGTATATTTATTTGTAATAAATCCTGTGAAAATAAAATTTGTTGTGTTATTAGATATTTTCATATTTTTTCTTTTATTTAAAAACACTAATTTCAATAGTTGAAGCATAACAAGATTGGCAGGCAAGGGCTAAGTAGGTCAGGCAGCCATTTTGAAACTGAGGTGAGAACACTGTTAATTCCACTTAAACAAAACACTGTTCGGGCCTAAATTAACAGTGTGCTAGCAGAAAACACTGTTAATTTAGGTACGAAGAGTGTTTTGCTTTGACCACAAGTTCTGATTTTAAACCAGTTTGCAGGCTATCTCTCCAGGAAATCCATATGCAGTAAACTTCTACACACTCCTATAAACATTTATCAATAAATATTAAAACCTGTGCATCTTGTAATTTGGGACAAATAAAGATTTAAAATCTTAAGTAGAATTAACAGTGTTCCCGCCTCACTTAGAAAATGGCTGCCTGACCTACTTAACTCTTGCCTGAATTGCTTGCTTGAAGTAGCCAAGTTAACAGACAAACAAAACACTGTTAATTAGGGCCCTAACAGTGTTTTTAACTCAAACAGAGCTTCCAAACATAAACACTAATTTAGGTGATCCGATCACACCATTTTTCACACATGTGAATGTCCCCTCCACATGTGAGTTTCCCCCACACCTGAATAGTCCCCTGCACATTTTCCACACATGAATGTCCATTCCACATGTCAGTTTTCCCCACATGTGAACATTTTCCTGTACATTTCCACATGTGAATTCACATGTATGCATACTGCTCCCCTCCACCTGCCAAAAAATGTCACCCAAAATAGCCCGTCAACCACATAGGGAGCTCTGACGAGCCACCAACAACATCGCAAACCAGAAGAAATTACAGATAACATTGACGGATTTAGGAAGAGCGCAAGAGACACCTCTAGGTCAAATTTCTTTCATTTTCATACAGTTATTGAGAAAAATGTAGCCAAATAATAGGTTGATCCATCCCCAATCGTATGGGAAGTACTGGATCCGCTACTTAATCTACATTTCTTATAAACAAGAAAGTCCTCCCGCGTGGCATACCGACTGCGGTATGCTCTGCTGTCCTATCCCGGGGGGGTGGGGCAGTCCTGGTCAGGGGGGGTACCCAGTCCTGGCAGGGGGTACCCCAGTCCTGGCCAGGGGGAACCCAGTCCTAGTAGGGGGTACCCAGGTCTTGGCTGGACCTGGCTCAGGTACCCCCACCCCCAGCTGGACCTGGCTCGGGTACTCCCCCCACTGTGGACTAACAAACAAACTGAAAATATAACCTCCCTCTCGTACTAAGTACGCGGTCGGTAACAAGTGTTGTTGCTCCATAAGTCTATTGCAAACGACTTGTCACTGAACCACGCCTGGAAAATTTCATTTTATCAACAGTGGATAATCTGGGATTTCTCAGATGAGTGGTAAAGTGAAAACCAGATGAAAATGAAAATAAACCTGAGGATGAAGGAAAGGTATTACCCACGCCGCCTAAATCTGCCACAAGTGAATGATATTGTCTTGTTGTTTTTGTTATTTCGCATTAAGATTTTCATAGTGATCAATAGCAGAGGTTTCTCGTGGGTTTTTAGTTGATAATACCAGAGATAAATGTGAACAAGGAGCTGAACTTTAGATGTAAACCTCATTATTTAAGTAACCAAGGTAAAAGCTACAAACGTAACACAATGACATTGTTTCCAAACATTAACAACGCAACAAAAATGTATCCTCATTGCCTAATTAGGCCATAATTAATTTGCCTCATATTCATTACTTTAAGACAAGGCAATTAGAAATGGAAGGAGACCCAATTATGGAAGCCCCCTCCAGCTATGTGGTGTCAACTCCGGTTGCAGGGGTGGGTCAGGAGGATGGACTTGATTTCAGTATTGGTACCATTAACCGAGAGGACTTTCAAGCTGTCTCACTGTCTCTAAGTCTGCGAGACTTTCCGATCTTTGTGCCTGTTCATACGATTTGTCGAAATTCAGGTCAATTGTTTTCTTATATTTGTATCAGTCTTGAATTGAAATTATTATTGAACGTAACTTTTCTCTGAATAAAAGTCTTTCTGAGGATTGACTCCAGTGTTTATAAAGTAAAATAATGTAAATGTAACCTTCTCTGAAAATCCATTTGTCCTATAAACCTGTAGTCAACATAATGTGGCGTTGAAACACATCATTTGTTCCAAAACTCAGACACTTTACTTAGTAGAAATAAATTACTTGAAACAAAGTTTTGATGTAGCAGGTGTAAACCTTAAAAGTAATTCTTCTGTATAAAATTTAGCTTCAGGCTTAAATCTGCAGGTGGCACTTTCTTTGAAATCAATCGAAATTGACTTTTTGAAAGCTTTATCTTGATTTTCAAATATTCTGAACTCATTCTAAGTAAATAACGTGCAAGTGAAAAAAGTTCTTGCACGAAGCGAAAGGGATAAGACAATGTGGTTAATTTAATGAAAACTGCTGCAGGGGTTCGAAATGATTGGCACAAAATATTGCACTGTGATCACCAATTAAAGGAAAATGTCTCAAAGCCAGACACGTGTCCAGAGCGAAGTGTTGATAGAGACTTGTCAGGCTTGGAAACCGCAGGGCTGGAGAAAGGGGCAGCACAGTGCAAGGGAACGGGTGGGTGGGAGATGAACTGCGGACTGAAGCAGTGGGAGAAAATGTTTCAGGAAGAACAACATTTCCAGAAAGATAACAAAATATCTTGAGATATTTAAAGACAGATTATTTGTAGTTTTAATGGTTTATTCTGTTTTATGTTCACCCTTCGAGCATGAACAATTTACATTAGTGTGTCGTTCTTTGTGACCAATTGTGGTAATGTGCTTCTGACATTACATTCGGGTTTTGCACGATAAGCTTTTCTGTCAGATTATCTGACAGATCTCTACACAAATTCAACTATTTAAAAATTGCCCCCAGTGGGGATTGAACCCAGGACCTCTGTATCATCATTCTAATGCTCTACTGACTGTGCTAGCCTGGTATGTGTTGGCAGAAAATTTCTGAAGTGAGCTAGTGAGCTTTGTGTCATACACCACTTCACATTTTGGACTTTGGTCATATCTAGAATCAATAGAGCATGACTTTATAAAGGCCATGGCACCTGAGTGTTGACTTAGCTCAGTTGGTAGAGCATTGACATGATGATCCAGAGGTTTTGGGTTCAATCCTGACTTGGTGCAATTTTTGATGATTTGTTTTGCTCTTCCCCATGTAAAGATCTGTCAGATAATCTGACAGAAACGCGTACCGTGAAAAACTAGATTGAAACCAATGGCGATTTTTCTTCACTTTGCATTTTCTTTAGTTTATAAGATGAATTAAACAAACTGGACACAACTAGTGGTGCATGAACTGATTGCAATTTAAAGAGTCGAAATTCACTGATTTCTCCATTTTACTCCAAATTACTGATGTTCGTTCAGGGTGCACAAGCCACAGTTGCAATATAATTGAGTTTTTCACGATAGGCGTTTCTGTCAGTTTATCTGACAGATCCTTGCGCAGCAAAGAGCAAAAAAAAATTCATCAAAAATTGCCCCAAGTGGGATTTGAAACTAGGACCTCCAGATCTTGAGACCAATGCTCTACCCCTGAGCTAGGGAGGAACCTGTTGGGCAGGAGATTTCTGAAGTGACCTTTGTTTCATGCACCACTTCACATGTTGGACTTTGTTCATTTCTATAATCAATAGAGCATGACTTTATAAAGGCCTTAATGATTCACACAGACAACCAAATAGTGACTTAGCTCAGGGGTAGAGCATTGGTCTCAGGATCTGGAGGTCCTGGTTTCAAACCCCACTGGGGGCAATTTTTGACTAATTTTGTTTTGCTCTTCCCTGTGCAAAGATCTGTCAAATAATCTGTCAGAAACCTCTATCTTGAAAAACTCAATTGATCACTGTTCGAAACGGATGAGAAGAATTAGGGTCCAAACTCCTCTTTTACCAAATTCTTTCTGTCCAATGAAAATTTTTGAACAAATCTTAAATCTTTTGAGCTTCTTTTTTAAAGAAATTTTATGTTTTGAAAAGTAGAACTTTTATTATTTGAGAAGTGACGCTCTTGAAGCGCAACGTGAAATTTGACCTTCGTTTAATATATATAAGTTCTTCTTATGCAAATTACAAAAATTAAGAACTTCCTGCAATCTGTGCACCACTTTACCCAACATTTATTTGACTGACAAAATTGGTGATGAGACATTTTTTGCTACTATTACAGTCTTTATTTGTTGTTACCTTTTGTGGCATGCTGACTCATGACGTCATCTTGTGGTGGATCGTTGAACTACATCAGCATCCTTGCTGCAGCAGAGCGAACCATTGTTCATCATCACTATTTGCACCTGAAGCCACAAAATGGGTAAATTAAACTAGATCAGGTGATGTTATGTTGACATGGGCATAAAAAGATGTTGCTACTGTAAATGTCATTCTTAACTGATAAAGTTTTATTTTATTTGTGTCAACAGTGTTATTGACCTATGAAGTTTGAGCTTTCTTTTATCACAAATCAGTTTCACCAACGCAAAGTGGAAGTCCTTCTGATACCGAGATAAATAGAGGAGCATGGTTTTGAAGAGCAAGGTGCCTTTCAAACATATCAAACAGGAAGTCAATAAGTAAAACGTTAGACCACGTTCACGTTCAAAATGAAGTCATTAGTCAATTGTCTGTTTTGGATGGGAGGTTGCAAAGAAATGCTGCTGGTAAGCTTTCTTCTGTAATACTTACTAATACGTAATGACCCACAGAATCGTCTTAACTGCTACACCTACTTCACTGTCACATGATTTTGGAATGAACCCTCTTCAAGATTTGCAAAGTTATCCAGATTTGAGAGGGTAAACTTTTACACATTTTCGAAAGTAATCTTTTCATGGACAAAGTTTCCATGTGGTGGGTAAGCAGTTCCGATTATAGAACTCATTCTCTGCACAAACAGAAAAAATGGCACCATCCTAACAAAAGGAGAGTAAGAGACACAGTGATGAGTGTGGGAAACGTGGAAATTTGTATCAATTTCAAGAAAGCATTGGGAAAACAATGTCCCACACATACGGACGCAGATTTATTGGCCTGTTTTCTAGCTTGATCTCGGATAAAGAAATGAAATGATTGAGTACAGGAGTGGAGTCAGACAGACGTGGTTTCCTCTGGCCCGGGACCTTAAGTGACCTGCCCCTGGGTCCGTGAAGCCCGCTACCGTCCGCCACCGTCCGGGCAGAATTCCTGTCGCCTACGGTTTTCCTGGCCCGGCCGCCAGAACCTTTCGTGCGTGCGAGACCCGTGGTCTTACGAGAGCTTTGAAGTAGTCCCATATCCCTGCAATATCCCTCAAGTCATTTTCCATTTACGGGCACATTTCTCCTTAGTGGAAGTGATTCATTATACCTGCCTCTCAACCAAAAATCTCCTCACGAAGAAGGAACCCGTTCCACTTCCCTGACTTTCCGATGCACTTCCTTATTCCGGCTTTAACTGCTGCTACTTTTGCCCTTTTTGACGCACGAGGACCGCACATGAAAGCTTTGGCTCGCGGCACGGCCACTCTTCGAGCGTGATTTCAATAGAAAATCACCAAATTAAGTACTTCTAAGCCCTAATCACCAGCAACTTTTCCATCAAAAGTCCCATGAATTGCCTTCACCATAAATTGTTTCCTGCATTAAAACCATTTGGTGGGTTGCCAAACCAGCACATTAATATACTCCGCCAGAAATGGGTGCAAAATACAGCTTAATGTATAGAATATGACAAAATACTACAGTTACTTTCATGCAAATAGCCATTAGCTCAATCAGGTTGAAACACTGAAAGGGGGATTTTTCAGAGACAAAACCTCCAGTTTCATTGTCCACCCTGCCAAAAACGTTAATATTCGAGATAGAAATCCTGAACATGACTTTCGAGATTTCCCCAAAATAATACAAATTTGATAACATTTCCAACAAAGGCTTACATGGGGAGATCAAAATAAATTCAACAAAAATATTGCCTTTAGTGGGGATAGAACCCAGAAGCTCTTGTGATCCAATTGAGCTAACATGTGATAGGTGATAGGGACTTTGATTCGTGTACCACTTCACATTTTGGACTTATATCATTTCTGGAATCAAATATTTTTTAAAGCTCTCAGAGATCGATACTGAGAACCAAATGTCAACTTAGTACAGTTAGCAAAGCATCAGAGTAAATCACAAGAGGTCATAGGTTCTTTTTTTTGCTGAATTTATTTTGCTCTTCCCCGTGAAAGCCCTTGTTAACAAGGTTGCCAACTTTGCATAATTTAGGAAAACCTCAACTGTTGTCAGAGAACAAACAAGTTTGTGGCATTCTTTGAGACGACAACATTTGTCACATTTTCTGTGTCTATTTCTACTTCTTCATCTTGGTGAATTTAATCAGTGTTTTTTTTGCAGATGAATAAAATAAAACCGTGGACATCATCTGTACTGATGTCTAGACCTACCGTCGTTTTTGATATCCACGAAAATGATCTCGAGTCATTTTCTACCGCCCACGTACATAGTACGACAGGAGGTTATGTTTTCACAGGTGTGTGTCTGTTTGGAGGGGGTACCCCAGTCCCAGGTTCTCTCCCTGGTTTCTGGTACCAGGTTCTTTCCTGGGGAGTACCCCAGTCCCAGCCAGGAGGGTGTCCCAGGCAGGGGGTTCTCCAGTTTGGGGGGCAGACTGAAATACCCCCTGGCTGGGACTGGGGTAACCCCTGAGACAGTAGAGAATAGCAAGTACTTACTCTGCAGCGGGCAGTATGCCTCTTGTGGTCACGCAGGAGGACTTTCTTGTTGTGTGTAGTTTGAAATGCATTGCTTTCGTGGGAAGTGGCTGATCGGATAGGGGGATTTTTACACTTTGTAGCCAAATGCAGAGCAAATTATAAACAAAAGTCCTCTTCTTAAATCAAATTATCATGGGGTGAGGTGAGATATTGAGTAAAATTGCATGAATAATTCTTTCTTACTTCATTAGAGTTTGTCACACTTATTTGTTTAACATACAGGAAATTTGAGTTTTCCCTGAACGTCTATCACTGAATTCAATGAATTTAGTGAATCGTAATAAAAAAAAGTCCAATGTTGGGATGTTTGGATTCAGTGAAAGACATTTAGGGAAAACTCAAATTTCCTGTATGCTAAACAGATAAATGTGACTAACTCACTCGGCTTTGACATCAGTGGTAAATTATTTTTTGTCAATAACTGGTACAAATCTCATTGATTTATGTTTTATGTAATAAGAACCCAAGTATTTCCACTGTGCCTTCTTTTTAAAAACTACCACATGCAACTGTAACAAATGTGTCACCAGCTTGTAATCCCAAGCTCCTCACCCATTCTTCAAAATAATGAACATTTATTATCAGGATAGTAAAATGATATGGCAGTTTATTCATACTCTGTCATACTAAATAAACTGCAAATTGCTTTAACCTATTGATGAAAAAGTTTATACTTGGGTTGTTCAATTTTAAGTGCGTGGGCCATGTTTGTGTCATTATAATTACCCTGATTGGAGCAGTGATTACCTTTTATTGCAGAATAATTTTGACAAAGGCCATATGGGTGGGAAATGTGAACCCAATATATCAGGCAATTAAATGTATCTGTTTCGCCCGAATGCCTCAGATTGTTAGTGTTGCCAAAAAATATTATTTTCCATTAGCAGGGTTTTTTGTCGCGGTGAACGCATGCGTGGTAGAAAGCAAAGTGCGTGACAACGCGAATACACGTGATGAGTACGCATGTCAGTCACGTGCCACTGTCACACTTGATTGGTTTTCATGCCACACTAATTGGGCACCTTGATTCACCTGAGTCACACCTGAACGGACCTGTATCATTAATACATGTATACCATTTAAGCCCTGATGATTTCCTCTTGGAGGGTATGATTGATTCAGGTTTAATTAACAGTGGAACAATACGACAGGCAGTAATTGTGGACCCCATGTTTCTCTGTTGACATAAATGTGACAAGACCTATGTGTCAACTTAAACCACTTTGACCCCTTTTGACCCTCTTTCACCACTCGTGCTGGTGGGTGTATTAAGCACAAATCTATAAATCAAATGAAAAATTAAACAAAATTAAATGGAAATGGAAATAAGTAACAATTTTGTGCTGAATAGTGTTTTCTCGTGTCAAAGATGCGAGTGTACACACATGTACAGTACGTTCTATTGGGAACTGACAGATAAGGTTTCCAAGAATACTTTTTTATTGAAATATCATTTTTATACCTCACATATATACAGAAAAACAAGTTTTCATCTCATTTATTTAGATGTGAAAACTTTCTCATCATCGTGCATGTTTATTTGGGTACTTTTAAACAAATGAAGAAATAGTAGGTAATGAAAGTTTCACTCGGTGGCTCGTATTTACATTGACATTTTGTATGTATGAAAGTTTGAAATTTGATTGACTTCATGAGACAGAATTCAAGTGGACTTCCAGGGATATTCTACTTAACATTTTCAAAACAGACTCAAGGTGAAGATAAAGGAATAATCTTTAGTTGCGGAGTCTGTTTGAGACATGACTATCACTTTGAAGCACATACTTCGGAGCACCTTTTCTGAAACGAGGACGAATTTCAAACAATTACGAATAGGATGTAAACTAACTTGGATTCCCATCCTCTGACCTTTTTAGTTTCTAAATGAACTCTCTATTATGGCTGTTGGAGTACACTTACACAGCGAAAAATTGCTTCCAAGAGATCCCTTGCAAATGGCACAGCGAAGGGAAAAGCTTTTTCCCACCCATCAATCTATGCAGCACCGTAAGAGCTCAGAAAGCATCCATTATTTCCCCCTATTATTACCGCATTTGGTCGAAGCATTTTGCATCAATTAAAGCTGGTGTTAGTAAGCAGCACTGAACCCATGATTACTGTTGATGACCCTAATTTAGCTGCACATGTAAGTGTAGGTAAAGAGGGGACTGAGTGGAAAGGGAGGTGTGTCCCGTCTTGCAATCTAATACCGTCTCACTATTTATACACAAGATTTATGTCCTGTTCTTCTCAGTACAAGGTTCCTGGGAAAAACGAGGGATCCGTGTTACTTTGTCATAAATAATAATGAAAAGTGGGTTCCTGGCTGTCGTGGCCTGCGAGCTTTTTTGTCTAAATTCAGTGGTCATGAGAAAGTTACCTCGAAGTTTCCATAAAAAGTTTGAATGATTCGCAAGATGCACTACCCTACATTTTTGATGTGATTAAAACGAAGCAGGTTTCTGTAACTTTCCAATAGGAGAAGATTGGGAATTAGGCACGAACCGATCAGTGGTCTGCCACACTACAACCCTACTAAATCTGCAAAGTTGTGAAACAGGAGATTCAATCAATCGCCTAATTCAAAAGAAATCTCCTTCTAATATTCAATCTTTCAAAGTAATGTTTACTGTCTAAATTCAACAGCAGGAGGCTTTTAGATTTTAATAATAATCATGGCTTTATTCATGGTCCTGAGTTATTTTCTTTGACGGAAAATTATATCCAGGTATGTCACACAAGAATGCCTTTCAGTCGAATGTGTACCCGCGTAACACATGGATCACAAAAAGATTCACAATAGACAGAAAATTGATTTCCTTTAATTTAACTTGACCTCTAGATGACCTTGATCTTAGCCTTCAGATGACCTTGACCTTCTGTGTAAGTTTTAGTGGAATATAAGCATACAGAAGTAAAAGTTAGCTAAAATATGTCATTTCTTTGTTTGACCTTGACCTTGATCCAGTGACCTTGATACTGAAACTTGACCTAGATATGGTCAAGAAGAATTTCTATACTAAAAATTAACTTCCTAGCCTTTGCCATTCAAAAGTTACAGTCCAAAAAGACAGACACACAGAAACACAGATAGACACACAGACAGACACACATACGCGGATGGTAATAAAGGATAATCCTTCAAAACTGATCTTGAAGGAAGAAATATCAGTATTTCTGTAAAAACTCGTTTGAACGCAAATTACAAAGCAAAACTGTATCATTTTCATTCTTCTTTTATTTATCATATATATATCTGTCTATCTGTCTCCTTCACCTAATAAAATGTTGAATTTCAAGTTTCTCATGTTTAAATTTGATATTAAACCGGTTCACAAATCGCTCTGTTTCTTGGATTGCTCATAGGCTTTGCTGTTACCAGCGTTGTAAGAATACCTGAAGACAAATATCAAGTGAGAAAGAAAGAGAAATTCTGAAGTCGTCATCACAGATAATAACCTGTGTACTGGAGTTTGCATGCGAGAAATTGAGCGGTGAACAAGAGACCTGTGCATGTTATACACAAGTAAACATCGGGTAATAGCCCGGCGCTCATTTAACGAGGCTCCAGCTTCTTTCACCACTTCCTACATCATCCATTTTCCCTCTTTTCATCCTCTATTATCGCTCATAAACACTTCCTGAATTATGAAAAATTAGCACATTGTACCTACTGCCCTGGAAACCGATTTGAGACGAATTTTGAGATTACTGTGCAGTGGAATGACTTCAGACATGAAACCGCAGGAAGAAGGGATATGTGTTACAACGAGCCCTTTCCGTAAAGGAAGGTTACCATTACTTATGACTTTTACCCTTTTCACTTTAGTTTTCCATAAAATTGGTGCCTTCATTCCACGGTGGTTACGTGCTCTTAATGAACTGAATGCTATTGATTCTGGCGTTAAGCAATGTCAGAAAAAAGGACGGGGGTTATTTCTCAGTCCATTCGGTAATTATGTAGTAAAACCGCCCTGTTTTTTAATCACTTATAATTACTCGATTCTTTTCAAAATTTGTATGTACATACTAGGCAATGTCTTAAATGTTGCAGTGCAACTTTTAAGTCAAATAATCAATTACATTATGAAATGTCGCAACAATGAATTAATGTTGCAGTCAATGGTACCAACATGTAATATCGCTCATTCGTGACTTGTTGACGTTACGCTATGTTGTATTTCGACGTTATTAATTCTGCAATTACTGTACCAATTTAGTATTGTGTTCCAAGTACATTTAATGATTTAAAAATACTACAAATGTCTTAAATTTCAAAAAATCGAATTGTTGCATCCCGCCTCCATTATTGACTGTGAAGCTCAGTGCGCGTAACAGGTGGGTGGTACGTGTCTTGTTGTTGCTAAGCAACGTCTGGACGCCGAAATGTCAGGTCCTGGTAAATGTAAAGAATTTGATTCTAATAATAGTTTCCATGTAATGGACAGATTATTGCGTGACAATAAGAAGGTCAAGAGTATGTTTGAAGATATTTGCGACATTATTGGACCATTTAATGAGTGGCCAATATGCATACAGAAGAATTTCTGGCTGCCTCCTAATCATCACGAGCGACCAATTTTCATTGCTTTCATGTACATCAATGGATTGAATCCAAAGGTAATCAAACGTTTTGACTTCACAGGGCGGTTTTACTGTTAAAATCAAAAATTATTCTTACCTATTGATGCTCCTGGAGCCACTTGCTGATGTCCAGTCGGATGTCCCTGATGTGGTCCTTGTCATACAATGTGTTGAACTCCAGAAAGTCCAGAACTTCAACCAGATACTTGTAGTCTGTTTTGGTGAAGAGGTCTGGGAAATCCTTCAGTTTCTTCACCAATTCGTAAAGGCGTGTCTTCTGTACGTCCAGGTGCTCCTTGTAGACTTCACCAGATGCCATTACCTAGCTGAAATAAATGAAACATGCCCAGATCGTGCAAAACCGTAACCGTACATGTAATAACCGCATCCGTACATGTAAAAACCACTTCCATACGTTCATAGCCGTAACCGTACATGTACACATTTTTTGGACCTATTTTTGGTATTAATCATCAATTTAGATACTACTGGAATGGGTTGACCTGGTAAAACTTGCGCGTGACAATAATGCTCGGAGAGAGATGATGTATCAGTTCGATCGGTTTGCCAAAGAACCAAGCAAGTGGACAAGGTTAACATTTAAATAATAGTTTATATTTTTTTGCTTTCGTCTCAGAAATAATTTTAAATGCTTAATGTCTGCTTCTTTCGTAAATAAAATGTTTTAAAAATCAGGTATTATGGATGGCATGTCACCAACCGCAGATACGAGACAATTGATGGCAGCGTTCATTACTACAAGCACAAATCAATGAGAAACTAAGCATCCAGGAACATTTTAAAAATTTATTGTAACAAATAACAAAAGTCATGGTAACAAGTAACATTAATAAAATGTTGTAAAGTTGCAGTTCATATATATTAATATTTGGCATTTCATTCTTGACGGAAGAAAGGTGGTGTATGTTTCTAGGGTACACAAGCTTACGAAAGCATAAAATTATCACATCTGTATATATGAAGTTTCAATAAATATAATTTCTGTTCAAATATGACTAGTTGTTTACAAGTGGGTAAAACCTTGAAATATCTCTCAAAAATAGTGTGAAAAAGTCCCCGTCATATTTTCTGTTCCATCTGTAAATGAATTCATCTAAATGAAAAGGAATGAGATTTTCTCTGGATCCACGCATTGCCTTGAACTTGCTTTTAACATTAACCCACAAGTTTTCTATATTGTTTGTGTGTACTCCATTTTCGGTTACAAATTCTTCAGAATGTATCACAGTTGAGTGATTATAACCAATATCTTCAAGACATTGATACATCCTAGCACCATCAGTGTAAATAGTTGTGCCTCTTGGAATGTGTTTTCTGATGATAGGAATTAATGTATCCCTTTGTGCATTCGGTACAATTTCGATTATACATTTTTTTGTTTCAGTGTCTATTATGCCAAACAATATGTATTGTTGACCTCTCCAACTACCCCTGAAATATTTTGGTCTATGACCTAAATAGGATTCATCTAAATGTACTATAGCTGTTTGGCTACCCAATGTAATTTCAGGCTCGTTGACAAGATATAATGAACAAATTTCTCTCAAGTAGACAAACCATTGCAACACTGTCTTGTAGGTGACGACCCCTTTCAGATGGTTGACTGTTTGTGTAATAGTAGCATCTTTAGCAAAGAAATACACAATGCTGAATAACACTTTAAGTGACAATTTCGATTTTTCAAAGAATGAAGACCTTCTTATTGATTTTCTTTTTTTGCACTTGCGGCATTTGAATATAGACCCATCTGAACATTTATCTTTGACAATGTAACAGTCTCGCTTGCAGCATTGTATATTTCTCTTCAGCATGTTATTGTCACGCAAATAGTCTATTACATTTTCAGTAGTAGACACAACACGTGAAAATTCTAATATGTTCATAGTAATTTATGTAATAATAATTGGGTTGTCACTGGTAAGGCCCTGGTTACAATTCGCAAGAAAGAGTTCTCTCCTTCTTTTTGGAGCAAGATGCACTGCTACGACAATAATGTCATCATCTTCGACGTTACATGTTGTAGGTGTAGTACCTTTTCTGAACTTAAAACTTCTTCTTCCAGTAGATTTGGGTGTGGCAATTGGGGTTTTGAATAATGTCTCAGATTGATGACTGGCATCAGATTTCTGAGGAGTGAAGTACAATATCTCACCCCTGTCCTTCAGGGACCTGTTTGTTGCTATTCCAAAGTTGCTGTCCGCAGCGTCAATTTCCTTCGTTTTTGAGTCAGAATTAGATTCTACAATAAAGGCTTTCTTTTAGTTAAATGTTGCAATATAAATGTTACATATCATTACTATTACTAGTAAGACATTACTCTTTTACCTGAATCTAATTTTTTGGTTTCCTTCTTTATTGTATCATCTATCAGTGTCAGGTCCTCAGGACTAAACTCGTCGTCAGAAGTGAAATATTCACTTGTGTCTGATAAAGAAACGTCAATTGCCCGAGGAAAGCTGCTTGTTGTAGGTAAATTTGTCAAATCAAAACCACCTTCATTTACAAGAATAAAAAAAAACAATTCAGGTCACTAACTAATATAGGTGGAGATAGGTTATGCAACATTTGCGACAAATTCTAATTTCAATGAAGCATTATGTTTTTACCTGTATTGTAATAGTATTCAAATTCCCCTGTACCAGTATTAAGTACTTGTGGTCTGGAGCTGTCATTCAGTGTGTGCAATACCCATGAATGATTCATCTCAAGTGCTCGTAGACACCCCTGTGCAACTTGTTCAGCTTGTTCCATCTCATCCTTATGACCTCTCTGCTTTCTCCCTGTAATAAAAAAATTTTGTAAATGCCACCAAAATTATAATGACATACTATAATTGTGACTGTTATATATATTTTCTTACATGGAAGCTGATACACTCTGACAAATGCAACATCTTGCTCTCCTTTTATTTTTATGAATATGACAGCCCTGCAGACCATTCTGGCCCTTGTAAGCCTACTGCCCTTGTCCTTTGTAATGGATACAAGCATTTTGCTGTTGTTGTGATTTGCAGTGAATTCATCAATAAAATATACTAGACCATTGTCTGAATTGCTATGGTCTACAAGCCTATTACGGTAATGTTCATAAATGCACTCCGCTATGTCAACATTCTTCAGCACTGGATGAAATTCATAAATACCACCCAAGTGACATAAAACATCAGCCACTTTAGAGCATTTTTCTTTCTTTAGTATTAGATATTTATGAATCAATTTCTTGTTACCAGCAACAACAATATCCATGTAATTTGAGTCTATTTGCGACATTTTTACCTCGAAATGCGGATCGAAGACAATTTCAAATATTTGTAAACAAAAATCACGTGCACCTTGGCCAATGGGAGAGAAGTGACGTCACGGATGATGTAATCGCTTTGAGCTGTGATTGGCTCTGAATGTTGCATTCTGAACGCGTTTGGTTAATGTAGACAGAGCTTTTAGTACAGATTCACAACCTTCAATGAGCATGGCGGACAGGGAAGGCGGCTGATGTATTTAAATGTCGAAAAAACCAATATTGTTGCACTATTACCTGGTAAGAACCAATTTTTTTACTGTATAATTCTTCCGAAAAGATGGCTGCTTCAATATCCGGGTAATTAATGACACACTACCGAGATATTTCGAGTTGTTCGTGGGCGGTCAAAATACACAATTACCGTCCATTCCAGTTGGCGCGTACAAGTCCATTCTGTCTTAGAAATCTAAACCGAACAGAGGAAGAATATGAAGATTGGCAATTCTTCGTTCGCCGATTGAATAACGATTGATTCCTTCGTGAGGTCTGGATTTGACGACAGGGGTTGTCTAAAGGATTAAGAAATCTGAGGAAAATTATCTTAAGCGACATTTTGGAAAAGAAATTACCTTGATCTACCACAAAATTTGAATTGAATTGCGCCATTACTCTCTTCGCACGAAATTCGTGGAAGTCTTGTTTACAGATGGTGACATTGAAAATATATTTAAGTAAAATTGAAATAGGAAAGGAAAGATTCTTTTTTACCGTCCTCGGGAACTAGGTTTTATTTTCTATTTGTCCAGAACCTATCGGCGTTAAATTTGTCAGTAAATGACGGGCATACAGACATAGAAGGGACTAAGAATTTTGTCAAATTTTCTACTTTACTTTTTTTGTGTTTCATGTTTCCAATTACCTATCTTGGTAAACGTTACCATTGGTGTGGTGTGACCACCGACTTGACATTTAAAATCATAAAATATTCCTGATCTGATCATATGATTGATTATGAAAGTTTCCTGTAAAGGTCAAAAATACTTCATTCATTGCAGAATCTTTTTTGTATTTCGATACAGACTTTTCGTCTCTATTTACTCTTTATTTCCCAACAAGAGAAACAATTTTTACTTTCTGCTTCTACTTTTTTGTAGCTGGGTGTGCAATTTAAAGCT
This sequence comes from Haplosyllis leylae, assembly GCA_038406175.1. Taxonomy (NCBI): domain Eukaryota; kingdom Metazoa; phylum Annelida; class Polychaeta; order Phyllodocida; family Syllidae; genus Haplosyllis; species Haplosyllis leylae. The sequence goes on along the minus strand of JBCAUG010729643.1, from coordinate 9,634 downwards.
ACAATTTCCAAATATGATCTTGATTACGAGCGCATTGTGGGAATTATAGGAAACGGGCGACCGCGCTCGACCCTCCTGAATATTTAATGCCAACCATTGTTCAAATGGCACACTCTTTCAATGGGAGCTGCAATTTTGTGACATTTAGACATTAAGGCAGAAATGATAATCTCCATGGTCGAGCTATTTTGTTTGGAATTAAGTGTAATTTAGGATAAACCTTGGCACGAGAGGTTAATTGTACATAATGTCTTAATTCGTTTAAAATGGCGATGATGTGAGCAAGAATTGTGTCTCGCGGACTCACGTCATGTGCCGTCCGGGAGTGCGGCGCTTTTGTGCGCAAGAACAAAGTCAAATTACGCCAATCATAAGATCAATTCCTGTTCAATACGAAAACAGAACAGGTAGGAAAAGGGAGAAGAGGGAAATGGGGTTGTGTTGGAAAAGGTGAAAGCAGGAGAGTCCGTATACGTTTCAAAGCAATTACATTCGTCGCTTCGTCACGGTTTTTGTCAATTTGGTTTCACTTTCTTTCAGATGGTGAACAAAACAGTTCTTTTAAATAAGCGCAACAATTCAACTTCACTGGTTCCACAGCACAGCGGACCTCGTGCTTATTTAACACTCAACAATTTTGCAGAAGTTAGCCTGTTCTTTGGCCCAAGCGACATACTGGACGTTAACAAAAATCTAAAATAGAAATCATCAATTGAAATCATTAATCATTGGTCCTAGCAATGAAATTCACTTCAATGGATACAGCTTCCTATTCTCAGACCCCATCATTCTCCCCTTCTTGAGTCGCGCCTGCCTGCAGGGTTCCCTTGCCATGGAAGTTGCGTGGAAAGTTTTCGACAGGGTTTTTTCCTTTGATGGGGAAGTGGAGTGCCGTTGTGACTGCTCCTTGTCACGCATTTTACTCATATTCTACACTTTGTTAGGAAATCCGCACGGCAATTTCAAATAGATTTAGGCAACAACCATTTTGTTTTTGATATTAATTCAATCTGTTTTTCCTTCCAAATTGTGTAATATTCCTGGAAGTTATGAGGCTGTTAACTTCACTTTTTATGTTTAATTTACAGTAGTTCCTTCCAGGGTAAAAATATGAAGTTCCTTTCCAACGTTTGTAATTTCACCTTGATCTCGAAAGACTGACAAAAAGTTTTCTGTCTCTTCTTGTTTTTTCAAAGCTGCAAACATTCACAACTATACTATCGCTGTATCTATTGAGTTGGTGGTCAGTTGTTGTTGTGTTATGACGTTCTTTTGAAACACCTTTATTCATAAACTTTGGAAACAACATAAGCATACTTTTCTAATTGAGAGGCGAATGAGGAGAAAGGAATTCTAGATATTTGGGTAATGTTTTTTCTTACGTTCTGACTTGCAGGTGAGAAAACAATTTTACCAACTATGACGTTGGTGAACCTTGTCGACAGAACCATCTTGAACAGTAGTCTTAGTTCTTCCACTTCGAGATGACATTTCCTGATACTGCCTATCTTCGGATAAGTTGTGTGCAGAACACCGAAGTTTAATCGACACAAAAGGAAAGACGTTATATTTACGGCTCATAGAAGTCTCTCATGCCACAGAACTGCTTTGTAACCGAAAACACCCTGGGCTGTATTGATCGGACAATTACTCTGGTTAAACACAGATCTGAGGATAGCTTAAAGTTCTCCCAATGTGCAGGTAGGAAATGCACTGATTGGAAACGTGCCACATGCTATGGTCTCACTTGACTGCGATCAAACGGCATAAAGTATGTGCATACACCACGGGGTGCAGCAATCCCACACTCTGTGATAGATTATTGATAATCGTGAAGAGATAGATCTATTTGGTTTCCAATCGTCGATGAAAACTTATTCTTGCTACGGCAAAAGAGGTTTTTGAGGAAATTGCTCGTTTTACGCATCATTCGTTGTGACCAAACTTTATTAACGTTAACGTCAACGACAGGAACTTCTGCTACGAACAGTTCACTCGTCATAACCGAAATCTTCATAGACAGTTGTAATTAATAAACGGAACCGTAGCGCAATATTTTCCATCATACAAGAAAAGAACAGGAGAAGGTCTCACTCCTATTTGAATATGATCAGGGAAGTTTCAAGACAGCCCACTGCATGGGCCCATCATCTACCACGCCGGGGCGTGGTAAGGTGCTCTGAACTGTCTTTTGTTTGGGCTGTAAGGTCTGAGTCAACCTACCTGTCTGTTTTTAAAGTGTCTGAAGTGTCTGATTGGTTGAATTCAGTCACATGGGTACAGGGGGTGAGTTGGCAGTGGTGAGTTGAAAAGGTAGGTTGGGTTTCATTTTGTGCTTGAAAAAAAATGTCAACTTTGATGGGAAGGGGTGGAGCCTATGGCTTGTTGTGTAGCAACAAGAATCATGGCCACTGATACAACAACACTGCCCACCTAGAGAGGCTCCTCACTTCGATGTCTAAAAAGGCAATTTCCGAGGAAACTACTTAGTCTAAAATTTTCAAATTTTCAGAACAGATAGATATTAATATTAGCTACATTTCTAGGTATTAATATTACCTATATGTGTACTGTGGCAGAATATAAATAGACAACTCTACATGGGGTGAGATTGGTGAGATTGAGTCAGACCTCTTGTCTTCCAAATTGTGTAATATTCCTGGAAGTTATGAGGCTGTTAACTTCACTTTTTATGTTTAATTTACAGTAGTCAATCATCGATGTCAACTCACCACTCGAGGTCTGACTCAACTCACCCCTCAGTATTGTTGTCTATTTTTTAAACTGTTCTGTCAACTGTGTTCCGAGTTTCTAACTGTTATCTGTACAGTAGAGCGCAAACAGCACATACAGACAAGTTTTTTGTGATAAGATCACATTTACATTTAAGCCTGAATTTGCATGAAGAAGTTCAAAAAATTTTAAAAAGTTGGGATTTGACAGTGGGATTTGAGCTCACAACAATAACCATCATTAGATCTAAGGTTGAGTGCTTATCCAAACTGGCCACAGAGGCCTGTACTACTTGTCAGACCTTTAACTGAAGTTTGTTTCATGCACCGTTTCACATTTGAAAAATCTTTAAAGCATGTCTGATGTAAATTCTGTCTTAAAATGTGAAATTTGATCTTATTGTGAAAAACTCGAATACGTTTTAAAGATTCGAAATGGGTCATATATAATTTGAGTGCCAACAGCGTTTTTTCAGGTGAAAGTGGCGTATTACTGAGACACAACTTATATTTCAAAACTATGGTCGAGAGTTTGTTTCAGAAAAATTGCAAATATGACAACTGGTCTTGTCATGAAGATGTGTAAAGACGGTGATAGGATTAATTTCACTTGCAGATTTTTCGCAGTAAAGATTAAAGACCGCCAAAGGGAAGGCATCGTTCCCATTTACTACCCGCATATCCTCACAGAAAACGGAGTAAATATTTGCTGAACTTAAATCAAATAAACATTTTAAAAGTTCAATGCAAACTTTGTCAAAACTTTAGGAACTGAATCCGAATGTGACAACGTGAAAAGGGGAAAGAAAAGTGTCGTCTAGGAAAAACACGAATTCAATTTAAAATTTATGGAAATACCGTGATGAAAGTTGTACAAGTTGTAGCTTGAACTTGAATGGTGGTTGCTTTTGGGATCAAGTGGCAAGCCCCTTGAAATCTCAGTTTACCGATCATTGAAAGTGGCTCCAATACGGCAGGAAGTTACTTTTATTTGTGTCAACTTTACTCAGTAAAAGTGTTAAGTGAATCCAATGTAGGGATCTTATGGTCTTGTATTCAAGTGCAAAGTTCTAGCGCACTTGTTTAGCAGGTTATCCTAAGCAACATCACGAACAACCGCCTCAAGAAGTTAAATGGCTTCAATTATTTGCGTGTGTAGACGGCAGGGTGCCGACACACACGGTGCACACATTTATCTCTACAGTGTTACCTTTCTATTTGGTCGAACTAGTGCGATTCTATTACCTAGATGAAACCAAAGATGTGTAAAACGTTCTAGCAGATGTGTAGCCAGGTCAGATGGTTAACTTCAAAATGACGCTGCGGGGTTCCAGTTTTGGCCAGAATGTAAACAATTTTTGATAAGTTTTAAAACTGAAAGGTATTACGATGTTTTCATGTTTTTTTTTCCAGTAGCTAAATCCGATTGTGTTTACCACACACCATTTTTAGCTATTTGATGAAGACCCATCACATTGCCAGTAATGGCTTATGTCGGTGAACTCTTTTTATCTCAGAGAAGAGTAGATGTCATCTTGTTGAGAAACAGATTTACAAGAATCATGAACCAATGAGAAAGTGTCTTCTGTGCTGATTGAGTCATTGAGCCGTCATTGAATTGCCGGAGGAAATTTTTTAAAATTCAGAAAGATTTGAAGATTTTATATCAATACCCTTTACAGATGGTGATACTGATACTGAAACATGGACTTTCGACCAAACCGATCCACCACCGTGTTCAATTATTTGTGTGTATAGACATAGTGCGAGGCGCTTTACAAAGTCACCGGAGTAGACGAGAAATTGTGTACGTGACGCGAGATAATGCGCGAGACTTCCGGTTGGGATGCGGAGGAATCTGAACGCGGCAACCGACACGGATGAGCTGCTTCACTCTCCCGGACTCCACTTCAATCCATATCCGTCCTCCAGTATGGCTGTAATTAAAGATAAACATGTCATTTACGGATCTGCGGTGTAGACTGGATGTCTTCCTGCTCTTATGTGCGAACTTCTTGGCCTCACACACCCCGGCTTGACTGGAACCCCCCATCCCCCGTGGCTTCCACTCTCCTTTCACGCGTTGCCTAACAATATGGTGTCCAAGCACGTGCCCAGGAAATCACAGGAAATGATGTAGCATAGGAACCTCACACTGACACCCTGTGCGCCGTGTACACAGGACAGTTTTCTCTCCCGTCGTTGCTGGAGGTTGGCGGAAGGAAGCAGTCGAACCAAACTCTGTCCCCCACCAGAAAGACTCCCCTTCCTAATCAAGATTACTGTTTGGTAGATCTATAAATACATAACAAGTTAAGTCTCTAGCTCTCCCCCAATCTAGAAAAAAGTCCCCCCATCTGAAGCTGTATGGTTATCACGTAGCCTGCAATGAATATATCTGTTGTATTGTCAGAGAAAGTGGGAGTATAACTTTGGTTGATGGTTGTATCATAATTTTTTAAAAGAAATATTCCTTCCAATGGCTTGGTTGCAAGGAGGAAAATATAAGTATGAGGAAGGAGTTGCGAAAGATGAATGGCTTTGACCTGTTCCCAGAAATTCCATTGAATGGAATTGAATTTCACTATTTTGTAATTACCAAAAAACGTTTTCAAATCTAGAATTTATGCGCCAATGCATCTGTTGCTCTTCCTTGAAAATAAATTCCAAATTATTTAACTGGTCTGCCTTACCATTCACATAAAGCCAAAATTAATCGACTGTGGCATATGTATGACCTCATGAAAAGTCAGATAACAAAGTACAATGTTGGTTCTATAACTATTTTATTGTTTTCCTTTTTGATAATTTAGAAAATATGTACAGCATTTAGAAACATTCGAGATAACATACACAAAATGTATTCAACAAAATAGAAACAGCAAATAATATAATAATAAAAATAATAATAGTCCATATAATGATTATTTCGTCATCCCATGACGTAATCAGTCTAATTTTCACAAATAATATTCAATAATTTACATTGCCAGTCATTTATTTACAGTGATGGAGCAGTATAACTGTTGACATTTGAATGAAGAACTTATATAATCTAAACTGTATCAAAGGAAGTGAATCTTGGACAATTTTTGAATAAATGTCTCAACAATAGATGCTTCAGATTTAAACATTACTATGAACGATTTTAAATTTTTGACTTGGAAAATTTATATCTTTCATGTGGGCAACAAAGAAATTTAACATAAATTCCAAAACAATTCTTTGGCTCTGGTATTATGCAATTGTACTACGATATGAAACATTTTATTTATTATGCAGAAGCATAAAAAGAGTTTTGTGACCCAAGTACTTAGCTGCATGCTAGAAGTAGAGTATCACCGCACATTTGAATACGTTCTAATATACACACAATAATATATATCACAAGTCTAACACTGAAGAAAACGATAGAAACGTCATTTATGTGTAGTATGAACCCAGATGTGAGTGCATGTGTCCAGCTGCAGCATGGTGGGCTGACATGGGGTTCATCGTATGGCTGGGTAAAGAAGGGTAAAAATTTGATCCAGCTGCTGCCGTGGACCAGTAAGGACTCGTGGGAGGGAAGAAGCCGGAAGTGGAAGAAGGCATGCCAGGAGCATGCGCAGACATTAGGTTCAGCTTCTGCTGGTGTTGATATGACATCAGAAGATCTTGTTGGTACTTGTAAGCGGCAGGATCAGCCGCAGCTGGTTGCATTGCTTGTGCAATTCCAGCAAAGTCAAATTTGTAAGCATATCTCTTGCCATGGACCTTGGTCATTATATTCTTGTCGTAGTAATATCTCAGAGCACGTGACATCTTATCATAATTCATATTGGGCTTGGACTTCCTCTCTCCCCATCGACGAGCTGTTTCATCAGGATCACAGATTTTGAACTCTCCGTTGGTTCCTTCCCATGTTATTGTGTTCGCATTAGCAGGATCCGAGAGCAACTCTAGCAAAAACTGCCACAACTGTATTTGGCCGGAACCTAAAATGACAGAAAAAAAATTAAAGATTAAACATTTGATGAAAAGGTAAAATTATTCTAGTTAATTTATCATTGTTTGCCAGAAATGACTTGGAATATTTATTGAAGCAATTGAATCGCAAGATTTGTCATTTTGCAAGAAAATTGTTTAATTAAATTTTCCCAAGCTTCTTCTGTGACAACACAAAACGGCAGCTGCCACAGATCTTGAGTACCAACCCATTTACAATAGCCACTTACGGAGCACTATGTACTTTCATTATGCTCCAATGAAACGGACTTTGTGCACAGGAAAAGCACTTAGTCACCGGGTAACCCTTGTTTCCAATAAGGAAAATCTATTCACCTTGAAGGTGACAAGGTTAACATGGAATGGTTCAGTTCACAAAGTGGTTGTAAGACATGATAAATATGAAACTGGGATCCTGTGTCATGAATTAGGCGCAGTGATATCATTGCCTTCTGAAGGAGCGAACCTATCTGGCAAAATCCGAAGAAAGTGGCGTCCCATCTAGTAGGGAATTTGGGTACATTTCAATAAGTATGTACCTTGAATTACACATAAACCTTTGCACGCCTGTAATTTAACAGAAATATGTTTCTCAGTGTTAATCGTCAGTGCGATTTTAATGGACACATTATGAAAGGGACTATTTATAATGTTGGATTTTTGTGAACAATATGATAATGAGCCTGGCTATTCTGAAAGGTCACTCTGCATTTGACCATTATTTTTTCTAGGTCCAGTATAGTATTTGCTCCAAAATAAGTCGCTCCTGAGAGTCTGGTCAAAAGTTCCTATCAGGAAACATCCAGATCCATTTGGTCCATGAAACCATGAGCATCTATTGCAGATTTCTATGGGGTATAAGCCGCTCTGTTCATGGACATTTGATCGGGAATTTTATGCTGAAGTGAATCTCCTGAACAGGTGTTCAGTGATGGGCAAAAGTCAGACACATTATCAAGCTACCAGAATCAAGTCTGGGAAATAACCACCATAAGAAACCCCCACTTTTAGAGAACCATCCCGTCATTGGAATGTAATTTTCATTTGCGATTTATTTTATGTTCCAAATGAAAAACAAGTGTAATTGTATACCTGTGTTGGAGAGTCTGCTGGAAATGGGTCCAAACAACTGGTATGGATCTACAAATACAAAAATCATCATTTTAAACCGTCATTTTTAAATAGTTACAAAGAAGGCACAAAATCAAAAAGTTTAATTTACAGCCATATTTCATGAAATGTAGTCTTGAAATCAAAATGACACTTTGAATCACATAATAGTAAAACTAAATTGATTAAAGCGGTGAATGTCATGAAGATATGGTCATATTCAGCTCCCACAGAAACCGTATATGGCAATCAAACTGGGTGGTCTAACCCCACAGGAAATGGGAATGGCCGTAACATGGTAAAGGGCAAAACATATCAGCCCATTACAACGCCCCAACACAAACATTCAATTGGTCGGTTTGTTGGTGCAGGAAACGAGATGCAATAGAACAGCATTGCAGGGCACATTAAACATTCATCATGCCCTATAATAGCATTATGAGTGTTTAAGACCTATCTACTCGGCTGCAGCCAGTTCGTCTCACCGACTAATGCGATTTGGCAAAGTGCTCAATCAAAATATTTTCTATGAAACTGGCAAAATCAAAGGACCTCGCAAATGTGATGATCCCGCGTGATGGGCAAGCAAATCAAGCCACATGGCTTCTTCTTCTTCACTCGGTTATCTATATTGATGTGGCCTCCTAATTAATTGTACAGAGGCTCTCCCTTTGAGCTTATGAAAATCTAATAAAGAGACAAGATGAATGTTAAGCGAGTGATGAATGAGGGAGGCTTTTTGTGCCTGGGTACTTGTCGACAACAAGAGGGCTTCCTGATTGCATCTCACCCGAACCAGAGGAGAGAGGACCTCGGCTTCCTCCAAGCTTCCTGATCGGACCCGAAGGGTATCAAAGCTTTCCTACACACCAATATCTCCGCTTTTATTCACTTGATTTAGAACATTTTGCTTATAGATTTATATGGACAAATGTGCTGTAAATTGGTACAAAGGCAGAAGCTTTCAAAAGATACATCGGCTGAATTGGGAAAGATAAATCGTTTCAATGAAGAAAGGAACCAAAACTAGAGTCTCCAGCTTTTTGCTGTCGTCTTCATGTTAAACGAGAAAAAGTGAAAAAATCACTATCCCATTAAATCTTCTTATTACGTTCAACAAAAATTCAATATGTCATTATTTCCTAAGATGAATTCAATATTTCAAGTGCAGAGGTGAAAATTTTCAATCTTGGCCCATAAAAGGTTTTGAGGTCAAACTTGGCCCTGTATCTAATGGGACTCTGATGAGATAAGAGGGAAAGAAAGAGCAAAGTTGGCAGGTCCCTAGTCACATCTAACGATGATATAAAGGAAATAATGTAGCTTCCTTCGGCCAAAGGACACAATTCTCTTCCCGCCTTACAAATTCCGAAAGAGATTATCTTTGGTCGATAGCAGGAAAATAACATTAACCTTTGGAAATTACAATTACCGCATTCTATTTCAGCTTTTGGCTGGTCATGGTGGGTGATGGGTCGAGCAGAAGCACATTAGCTCTGATTTCCAGGCCAGTCACTCGGTCTATTGAGTTATCGGTTGGAGAGACTGGACCTTTCGCCCGCCGGACAATTGTTCACTCTCCACGGCCACTGATGCTCTGTACTGGACAGACAGTGGCATCAACTACTTGTACATTTCACACAAGAGTATGCGTTCGGAACTTCCATCAGACGTCTTCAAAGTTGGAGGTTTTGCAAAATTTCTTATGTATGAACAGTAGCGGATCCAGGGGGGGGCCAAGGGGGCCATGCCCCCCCCTCTGTCCCAGATAAGGACTATCTCTTATGCACCTCTTGGCTGTATTT
>JBCAUG010729632.1:0-12075 GCA_038406175.1 Haplosyllis leylae | reverse complement strand
TTCTAGGAGTCAAGAAGGCTCCTCAACCAATGAAATTTGTGGCTTGCGCCCCGACTCATGATAAACCGTAATATTTAATAAGTTGATGATGAGTTGTCAAATATCACGTATTTCAAACATGGCCATAATCTAAATCAAGGTCCTTTTTAGACGAAAATATATCAGATATCCCGAATAGCCATATGTGAGGATGTTTAAATAAATCAATGAAAATTCAATGAAAATTCCATAACCCACTCGCATTCTTGTACATTGATTAATACAGTTTTTTCGCAAACACCCCACAATGCAATAATGCCAACATTGCCCACTTCGTTTTTAGCTGTGCCATTCAAAATCAGGTCATCCAATAGAATTTGTGTCCAAGAAATGTAATTCTCATACATGTCTTGATTTCTAATTTCACAAGCAGAAAACTGTGAATATGTGGGAATGTGAGAATACAAAGTTGGCAATAATGTCAACATTGCCAACTTTGTGTGATTGTGAAAAACTCGACTGTTTGAAGTTCCACAACGAACACGAAAAAGCGACTAACGTTTCTTTCGAGATACAGTTTCGAGAAAATATTTAATGGATCAGTAACCTTCACCTTGTGAGGAAGTTTACCAGTCCGACAATTGTGACAAAAATCTTTTACATCAAAACAACACCACAATCTAGATTACGGACAATATTCAATGTCAACGGATATAGTCTCGGAAGGTGGAAACCTGAAACAGAAATCGGATTGTGATAATGAACTTGTTTGCTGATTTGATGCTGGTTGTGAAATTTTACAAAGAATTTAAGATCGTAATCAAATGGATGCAACTGACAGTAATAAGATACATTTAGTTTACTTTTGCGTATTTCATTGAAGATATTGACAATTTTTAGATGCGGATTGAAACGCCAACCGTAAAAACCGGTTATTATTTCATCAAGGTATTTTGATATTTTCCATTACACCACGATTGGGGGTAGAATCTATTGTCTTTTCCGCACGTTAATATGTACTAAACTTCTACTGAATCTCTTTTGTTCTCCTTATAATAAGGAGCTAAGTTTTTGTGACACCTGCCAAAATTTTTACCTTGTTTTGAAGTTCGTTTGCAACAGCTACAAATCCATTTTTCAATCAATTATTTCACCATCAAATATTAATCCAATTCCTTTGAAACTAAGTATGTCTGTAGTACTATTTTATGTGTATATCCTCAAAAAAAACGTCCAATTTGAATCATTGGTGGCTAATTAGAGTCACCTTAGTGGTTGATTGATGGTTTTTGCCCCAAAATTTTGGGCCCGTGGTGGGGACCTACAAAGGCCTTTTGCAGCTCAGTGACTATACATGGGATGATGGTTCTATTTGCAGGTGGTGGGGACATCTAACCACTATATGTTGTAATCAAACTTTTTATGACCTAGTGTGGTGGGGACCCAAAAACCTAGTTTATTATTGCCTTCACACCCGTCACACCCCTCACACCAACCTTTGCACCCCTCACACCCTTCACACCCCTCGCACCCTTCGCACCCCTTTCACTACCTGATATTTTAGCACTTTATCCATATTGCTGTCAATTCAAAAGAACCTGGACCATGACCAGGTCCTCCAGAGATGGTTGTCGAATTCAGCCATACAGACTTCATGATAACCCACAACGTGAGTATTTGTGAAATTTTCATTTTCATTTCAATTGAGTCATGAATGGATTCGAGTGCTATTTTTTATTGACTAATATTCTACACCTTTTGTGTACAATGTCATTGTAAAATATATGAAGTGTCTGACTTCAAGCTAATGTGACAAATGACAAATTTTGTGATATATTTTCTAAACCCCATTTGAAACATTACAATGATCCACAAGAGCTTGGGTGAAGATCTGTCAAACGAAGTGCATGGGAGCTCAATAATCACATTACTAACTGGCCAACTTCGTATTTTAGGGAAAGGGATCCTGGGTTCTATCCCCACTGGAGGCGATATTTTTCCTGAATTTATCTTGCTCTTCCCCGCGTTATACTTTGTTGGCAATACAAGTTCGTAAAATTTAGGGAAAACTAAATAGTAGTTTTGTGTGATAGTAAATGGCACTGTAAACATGATCATTCGCATTTTTCCTAAATAATACGAATCTGACATATCTGACACCTTTGTACAAAACTGACATTGAGAAAAGTTTCAGCAAAAAATAAAGTTACCTCCAGTGGGAATTGAGCTCACAACAGTGACCATCACTGGTTTAGAATTCTAATGTTTTACCGACTTTGACATTTTGTCATGTCTGGCCAATTTCACAATGTTAGCCCCCTATATAAAGTCATGCTTTATTGAATCTACAAAAGATCCAAATCCAAAAAATGAATTGGTGTATGAAACAAAGCTCAATTTAAGGATTTCCTATTCAGCACATGTCTGGTTAGTACAATTAGATAGGCATTCGACTTCTAAACCTCCACGATGTCAATTCTGTAACAAAGATCCAGAAATATCAGATTTGTGTCATGTAGGAAAAACTCGATTGTTTTGAAACATATGTGACAATCAAAGAAAAATCTATCACGTGCTATTACTTTTTTAAACATTTTGGAGGACATAATTTCTTTTGTGCCGCCACTGATACCCCTGTTTGGACTTCTGGTGACGTCTGCAATGGTTTTCAAGCAAGGGTGATATTTCTTTGCGTTATGGAAGATATTTTTTGTGAAATTTTGGGCTCAACTATCACCTTCAGAACACACTTCTTTCAAAAAGTGAGGAAGCACAAAAGTTTTAAATTTACGAATCCATGAGATTTTTTTAAAATTCCTACGTAAAGTTTTTGAAAATAACCAATATCAAATACCAAATATGAATGTACAAGTACTGAGTAAGGTAAAATGATATGTACTGTGTTTTGATTTTTTGCAGGTATTGATGGATTGTTTGAAGTCAGAAAATCCTGATGTGAACCTTCCTGGATGATGTGGTGATTATTATGTGACAATATTTGCGAATATCGCAGTCAACCTTTGTATTGCAAAATAAAATTAAAACACAGTTTAGTTGTTCAGCAATATATCTCAGATAATTATACTTTATTTCTTATACAATAGTACAATTTGAAAATGTAGCTGGAAAAGATAATCTCATTGACAACCTTTGCAAATGCAATACTCTCTGATATCGTTCCTTTCTACTTCAAGTCAAAAACAATTATTGTTAACTCCACATACGACACAAAGTTAAAAATCCACCACTGTAGATGTATGTTATTATTTCTTTCGGTAAAAAACGTTGTTCCATCTTTCCTACCTTTTGATTAAAATTGTGGTCAAGTTTGACACCTTTATGTACTTCCAAGAAGTAACTGGTGTTTGCGTGCCTTGATTTCTATCCGTTACTTTAGAGAATTGGCACTTAATTGTTGATACATAACCCTCTCTGACGTCTTTTAATGTTGTGTAATAAATTATTAGATTAATAACGTTGTTAAAGTAGTATAGTAAGTAACTGATGTCAAGAAAAGTTATTACAAGTATTGGATGTGGAGGTTCTGCAAGTTAGTGACTGACGGCTGACCATGATGAGCAGAAGCTGGAGCAAATGTACTATTTCTTTGTTTCAGTTTTACAGTAACGTTTAACATATCAACAAGACAGATACGGAGATGTTTCCGATTGTAATTTCTGTGCACAGTATGATATGTGAAGAACCATAAGCAATATATGCAGTCTTCCTCTTGTCGCCAGTCGCTTGTAGTACAGAGGATTCTTCACCAATATCAACCTTCAGCCAGCGTCAAACATTGATGAAAAGAATTACATCAATTGATGTCATTAAACGATATGTCCTGTTCCTACCTTGAACAAAAATGGAACAGTCGAGTTTTCCCTAAATAGAGATGCATTCTGTAGATATTCTACAGAATCACGAGAAAACAAAAATATCTAGTGGCAAAATGTTACCCCCACTAGGAAGTGAACCCAGGACCTCTAACTTTACTGCCCTGCATGCTACTATCTGTGCTAATTACCCTATTTGCTGGAAGTCTCAGACTTTTAGATCTCTACATACATATATTCATGCTCTGTTGATTCTTGGACTTAGATTCTTTCCCTGGTCTCTGGTCCCAGTTCCTTTCCAGGGGGTACTCCAGGTAGAACTGGGATACCCTCCAGCTGGAACTAGAGTACCCTCCCAGCTATGACAGGGTAACCTCTACCTGGGACTGGATACTCTGGCTGGGTACACCCATGTCCCATGATGGGAAACTGGGGTACCCCCCCCCCGAGACAGTACAGAAGAGCTAGTACTTGTTACGCAGGAGGCAATATGCCTCTTGCGGTCACGCAGGAGGACTTTCCTGTTTATGAAAGTTTATTCCTGCAAGGTATTACATATATTGTTATATTGACCTGTCAACAGAAAACAGTAAATAACTGTAATTATGTACAACTGTTACAACGTACAACAAAGCTTCTTTCACAACGCAAACTGTAGCCCAGTTAGAAACTTTGCCAATAAATGTTTCCGAAGCAAAAGTATAAAAGGTCAAAGGATATAAGAATCGTTAAAACATCCGACATCGCAAGATAAGTCATCCCTACGTGTCCATTAGACCGATGCCTCAGTTGTTTTGTTATCACTAACATCAGGATGTTTCTAACAAGTCCAACAATAACTTCCAAACTACGAACACTTCAGTAGACAATAAAACCCAAAAAACACTTTTGCAAATAATTCTTCTGGGCTGTCGATTTGGAAATCCATAGTTTGATTTGTATAATCAGTACTGTTTGATTTGGCAAAAAAGGATTCCATTTTGTCAGATGGTGAGGCTGTGTTCTTCAGTCTGTTCTAATGACAAAATATTTATCATCACTACTGAAATGTCTTTCAATAGAAAGAGACATAAAAATTAAGTAGTGATGAATTCCACTTTGGTGACTCGTTAATGTGCAAGTCTAAACTTAATTCATTACCAGACTTGTGAAAGTCTAAATTTTATTCATTACCAGACTTGTGCAAGTCTTAACTTAATTCATTACTAGACTTGTGTAAGTCTAAACTTAATTCATTACCAGACTTGTGCAAGTCTAATTCATTACCAGACTTGTGCAAGTCTAAACTTAATTCATTACCAGACTTGTGCAAGTCTAATAACCCCTCCCTCCACCCTTCCAAGTTTTCAAATGTTCATTTTAATCTCCCCCCACCTTCCGTTTCTGAGGTTGATTTCAATCTCACCTCGCATGGGTTCAATCTGACCTCACATGCTCTCCTCCACATAAAAATAATATCTTTCACCTCGCGTGGAAAAACTCCCAAAATAGTCGTGAAACAACCCCATTTCCATCCATAAGGTACTTCTACGAGTCACCAACAATTCTGTGGACTACTAGTTCACATCTATTTATTGACTTCTAATATCTACGGTTATGTACTTTTGGTACAATGTAACTGAAAATTAGCTAGTAATTTTTCATAATGTCACTGACTCCATTGTCCTTCTGGGCAGCTTTTCATATCTGTTCACGGTACCCTATCAGTCAACACCAGACTACATGGCCTAATGAGGCTCCATGGGGATGTGACCAAATACACCACTATTAACCAGATTTAAAATTGAAAACGTAGAAACACCTGTTGCGTGAAAACTGTGTCTGGTCGAGGTCATCATATTTCGAGACCCTTGGATAAGTCGGACTCCTTGAGAAAAGGGCTTCTTCAATTGTTTAAGCATAATGCAGGTTCCCTTAAATCAAAGCGAAGGATAATTACACAACTAATCCACATGGAAAGTTGAATTTTGAACAGGGTAACAGCATGCATCTGCATCTGCAGACGCTACATTACCAGTGTGATTGATGCTTCTCAGTTTGTGTTTAATCCTGCTAGCCTGCAATAATCCAGCTAGTTTACAAACTAGTTGATTACCTTGTCAAACAAAATATCTTCGAAAATAATCAAGCTCATTTGAAAATAATCCAGTTCATTTGAAAACGAGCTGGATTATTGTGGCCAGCCGGATTAACCATATCCAAACTGAAACACAAACTCAAACACAAACTGAGAAGCAGGGGATCCACCATTACCACAGCATTTAAGAATTAATGTACCATTTGTATCTGCGTCTGTTCCTCATTCCACGGGTCCAGGGCCACCTTAGGGCTCTGGAAGCTATTGCATTTTTAACTACCGAATATAATGATAATGATAATCGATTTAATCTTTGTATCTCTTTACAATTTCCACTCGAAAAAAAGACATACAAAAAAAAAACAAAACAATAGTCACAGATGATCACAAAGAAAAGGTACAGACGAGAGCATAGCTCATTCCTCATTGAAGATGTCTGTCCTGAGGTGAATTTGTAACAATAATAATCATCTTATTAATTACACATATTGATTGTTCTGACTTAAACAATGTTAATCTGAAATAAAATAATAATTCGAAAGCTTTCTCAATTTTTTGTGTTGTGTTATGACCAATAGTCTTAATGTTATTACCAATAACAGTTTTAACCGTTATCACTAATAGCGACTTGCTCATAATTAACAAGGAAAAAACGTAAGATAAACATATAGCGTTTGCTTGCTGGCCTTGTTATAAACATAAATGGCTCAGGTTTGCTTACAGAGACTGTAATTCAAGTGTTTTGAACACATTTAATATGATGACATTTTAATTGTTCATAAAAGTTAAATCCTTTTTCGCATGGACACTTGTAGCGAGTGTTATCACCATGGCTAAACTGGTGTGTGCATAAGTTCCTGGGGTCCAGACTCTAATAGTCACACTGATTACGCATCCAAGTTTTACCACTATGTATGACCAGGTTCCCCTTTATTCTCAAGTTCCCCTTTATTCTTATAATGTTTCTTGCAGGTTTGACATTCATGTTCTAAGGCAGTCAGATCCACTTTTTCCTTAACTGGAATCATTATCAGATGGTTCAGCATTCATATTCTCACAAATATTACTGCTTAAGGACAATAGTGTTGAAGTGGCCTCAGCCTCCTTTTCGTTATGTTTGGCTGTTATGATTTTTTGGGCGTTTATCCTAGAACTAGATGGTCCTGATAACAAAGCACTTGACTTAGGTTTTGTATTGTGTTTAACTGAATCTACACTTTCATCAGAACTGGATTCTGATGATCCCTTGTAGCATAGATTGTACTTAGTAAGTCTGGCCAAATGAGTGTTACTTCAGTCAATACATTTTGGTAAATGGTGTCCACATGTACTCTACATGTACTCCAGTATCCTGGTCAGAATTGCCTTCTGAACTCTCAAAAGCATTCCATTTTTAAGTTCTGAATTACTTAACTGATCAAGTTTCAGCACACAATTCAGGTTACCAGTTATAACAGGTTTTAGCCCTTTTACTACAGACAATTGATGTCCTCCTAGTTCTAACCTATGAGGCATATCTGGTAAAGACTGACCTGTTTAGTTCGATGATACAGGTGTTAATGGACTGGTTTTCCATCCCTTGATTTGGAGACTCATTTGTGGTTAGTGACAGTACTCCTGTTGGATCAGAGTTGTTATTGGTTACAACATCTTGGGCATTGTTTGAAGTGTCACTAGTTGGTCTCTGATTTTCTTGCAGATCCTCTTTAAGTTCCTTAGACAAGTTTTGATTTTCACCATCAGATGCTGGGATGGGTTTACTATTCTATTCACCATTATTAACACTGGGTACATCTTTGTTATCATTTATAACAGCATTATCAATAGTAGCATCACTTGTTTTTGGTGCTGTTAGGTCTAGTGGAGGTGATGCTTTTTTATCACTGGTACTCCTTGGTATTGAGCTTATCTCAGCTTGTACATCCCCATAGATCTGCTGTGAAGGTAGGAGGCATAGGGAACTTCATGTATTTTGCTGAAGACACCCAGTTCAATGAACAAAAGTCAGAAGTCACATAATCCTGACAGTTCAGTCTCAGGAATCAGTGAGTCCATGTGTACAGTGGACCAGAGATTGGCTCTAGTATAAACTACATAATGATGATGGTACATCTTACACAACACATAGAGAGCTATTTCATCACCTGCTGTGTCCACTGATTTCATGTCATGTTCCCACTCTTCAGTGGTTTTGCCCTGCATATGTAGAGCTATCCAGGCATTTTTAAGGATATTGCACTTTTTCCATCCATCCTTTTATTTAGATCTAGGAACTTCAACATATTTTTCCAGACAGTCTTGCTGTTATCACCAGAATAGAGGCCAAAGAACTCAAACAATGCATTTTGGTTCATGTAGCTGCCATCAACCCACTTGTATATGTTTAGTCAATATCTTTGTGCCAGACTAGTCTTTGGAAACATTTCTTCTGACATACCAGCCATTGATGGTAGTGCTTGGATTATTTGTTTGTAGGGAACTCATTCAATTTCAGCCAAAAGTTCGCTGGCAATAGAACCCACCATGTTTAATTGCTGGTTCTATTCTGTGCTGATAGGAATGCAAGCTTGCTAACCACATGTAGTACACTTTCCACCATCAGAGTCAATGATAAAGGTTTGTGATGGTTGGAGAGATTTGTAGAGTGGATGATGTTGTGACCATTAGTTGGTGTACCATTATAGCCAATAGTGATGTTATAAATTTTAGCACTCAAGGATTGTTATCACCAGTAGCAGAATAAAACAGATGTTTCTTGAATAAATGAAATGCTTAATATTAGAGGCCTTTTCTGTTATAAACATAAATGATTGAAGATTAGTAATTGACTGGCTCAAAAAGCTATTTTTATACTGTTTACCAGCTGCAATAGGGGTATTTGGAATTTTCTTATACCTAGTACTGTAGTGATGTATTTTTAGTAAAGATGAATTGTTATAGTCACTGCTAATTGCTTTGTACACATTTTGGGGTAATTGTTTATTTAGCAATTCATACCCCAGTTTACAACTTCAAGTTATTATTTCTTTAATTCTCATAATTCAATTGTTGCGGTATTTTTCATCTAGGGATTTTTTATTCATATCCATTCATTCATAGTTTTATACATTTATTCTCTAATTTTTTAAGTTCATTTATTGATTCATTTGGCAGCATTCTACCCCATATTCCAATGCAGTAGGCAATGTGACCAAAGATATGACAATAATATAGTACTTTTTTAGCTTGCGTTGTCAGAAGATTCTTACTACATTTTAATAGATTCATATTTCTTGTGACTTTAAGTATGACTCCATTAAAATGTTCTATGAAAGATAATCTATTATCAAGGCATACTCCTAAGAATTTAGTTGATGAGACTAGAGGGATGGTGATGCCGTCAAATTTTATGTTGTTTATTTCATAGTTACTTTTATTTTTAGAGGAGAAAAGAATGCCCACTGATTTGGTTAGATTCAGAGTTAGTTTATTAGCTATGAACCAATCCGATATTATACCAATGTCTTCTTTATGCACCATTCCAAATACCTAAGATCTTGGTGAGTATGATAGATGGTGGTGTCATCTGCAAACAAAATACAGCTGCAAAATTGTAGGTTCAGATACAGGTCATTGTTGAAAATTTAAAAAATCAGGGGCCCTCAACATGATCCTTGTGCCATTCTGAATTCTATGTTATAAACTATAGAGTATTATGTTTTGCCAGAGGATGAGGTTCTACATTTTACTCAAATTTTTCTATCAGACAAATAGCTTTTAAAAATGTCTAAGCAATTACCATGAACCCCATACTTTTTGAGTTTCCAAAATAAAACCTCATGTGAGAATGTATCAAAAGCTTTGCTGAGATCTAGAAATATGGCCAGTGCGTGTGTGTGGTTTTTTTAATCCTTTTAGGATATTGCTTAACAGCTCCTGAATAGCATTCTCACAGGAATGACTATTTCAACAAATAGCTGATTTGATGAATTAAGAAAATTGTATTTTCTAGAATAAATTGTTTTTCCAACAATTTTGATAGAGTTAGAAGTAGGGAAATTGGTCTTTAGTTGGTTGTTAGGAATTTTTCCTTGCTTTTATACAGAGGATACACCTCAGCCAATTTCATGCTACTAGGAAATTTGCCTGTTTTAAGGGAGAGATTGAAGATAATACTCAGAGGTTTTATTATCTCAATTTTGATTTTTTTCAGTAATATACTGTCAATGTTATCATAGTCACTGCTCTTTTTGTTAGGCAAGTTTTCTATTAATTTATCCACTTGAGTATTTGTAATTGATGTCCAGAACATAGAATCATTGTTTCTGGCAATTTTAGTAATGTAGTGAGTGGGATTCTCTATTTTGTTGGCAAATTTTTTACTGATAGGAGAGAAGTAGTCCCTGAAAACTTACCATTAGCAACATAAGCTAGTACAGAGTAGGTCTTCTCTCTTGTAATCTCATGCTGTTCCCAGGGTTGGTCTGAAATGCCATGTAGAACAACATTGTTTTCTAATAGTTTGTTTTCAATGTCATTTATGCGTGATTTGAGCTTTTCATTTTCTTTGATCACTATATCGCAGGATTTCCTAAGTTTCACATTTTCCTGTTTAATAGTGTTAATCAGATTGCCTTTCCCTTCTAATAACTTATGTCATTTTTCCAGGTTACTAATACTGGTTTTGAGCAGTTGTAGTTTCTCTTCCCAGTCTTGATTTAGAAGGCTTCATAATTGTGTAACTCTGGTGTAAATTCTGGGGTTGAACCTTCTGTCATTGTCGTGGGTGCTTCTGGTTGACTCATATTTATCCTTTTGGCAGGAATATCCTTTTCAGGTGCTGTTGGTGGAGATCTTTTCTTAGCATTGTATTCAGTTTTTTCTGTGGATATTTCAGGTGATGATGCACTTTGTGAACTAATTGAAATTGGTGAACTTTCACTGGTCATGGATGCACTTGCAATGAAAAGTTTAATTCCTGGCTGATTTGTTTCCAATTTCTTCTTGTTCTGTTGTTTAGCTTCTTTAGTCACATTTGATATTTTCTAATAATATTGTTCCATTATAACATTTAGCATTTGTTATAAACATTGCATTGCTACCTTGTTGTACTTACATATTATCATTCATGCATTCATTAGATTCATCATATCCTTTATAATCCTGTATTATCCCATTCTTTTATGGATTGGTATGTTACTTCAATCCTTTATCTGTCATATTTCACCATAATGAATTGCCAATATGCCTTATAGTTGGTTGTATTCTGCTATATATCCATTAAATTTGAAATCGTGTCTGCCATATTTACCACCAAGTAGACAAACTACCAAATATGCATTTTCTAACTTTTTCATGTACCTTTTCTTCAACATTTTCAACTTACATTCATGTAGATACATTACAAAATATAAACTTCTACACAAGATATTTCAGGTCCCTTTGGCAGATGCATTATTCCTTTTGCCAAATGGGAAAACCAGAAGTCTTAAGTATTGTTTCACTCACATTGCAGAACATTGCTTTCTATAAGCTGGATGTAGCATTTTAACTTTGAAATATATGACTTTCTACTTTTTTGAGGCCTTTCGGTTGAAATTTCAAAACAATATTACATTTAAACATTCATGAATTCTTTGAAGTAATCATGTATGCAATAATATTTTACTTCAATCTTTAAACTCTTTACACACAAGATTGTTTCTTTACACATAAAATTTATTCATCACAAATGGAAACAAATGTTCTTGTGTAAGTATAGTAATTACTGAAATATGTGTCTCATGTATACTTCATACTTTATTTACTTCACTATATATGCAGCTTTATGCAATTCATTTTCTTTCATAAGTTACCATTTTTCTTTTGTTTTATTATAGGGAATTCCATCAACCCACTTTCTCTTCACTGTTCCCCTTCAAAATCTGTGTGTTTGTTTCACTTCAGTTAGGACAGAAAAAAAGATATGTTGCATGTTGGATAGAGTTCCACTCCTCCCAATGTAATGTTACATTGGCTTAATTACGTTGGTCTGGTAAAGGCCACTCAAGATTAGCCACCCTGTGTCCTTTTGGGAAAATCAAAGACATTCAGTGGTCTGGGGTGTGACACCTTGTGGAGAGAATGGAGCACAAACATGACTTTCTCCATACAAAATCAATGTAAAGAATCCTGTTGAGACTAAATCCATGCTGCTTGTGGTCATAT
>JBCAUG010729621.1:0-12076 GCA_038406175.1 Haplosyllis leylae | reverse complement strand
CAGATCGAGGGCATACCAAGCTATAATGAGGAACAAGTAGCCCTGGTTATCCCGGATTTGTCGGGGATGGGATTGCATGTGCCTGTCATCCTGGGGACACCAACGATTCACCGTCTCTGCCGACAGATGAGGGAGTTGGAGATGAAGACAGCCTCAGAGGAGTGGCAGCACACTCTGTTGAGTTATGAGATCTTGCAACAGGTGCTCATCAAATCCATGACAACACCCGTCGGCAACGCCAACAAGTATCTGACAAACACCAGGATAGATCCTTCAGATCTGGACAAACTCGTCCTGCTGAAGAAGAAAGTCACTATACCAGCTTTTGCATTGCAGATTGTGAACACCAGGACAAAACACATGTACATGAAGGGACATCGACTGAATGTCATGATACAACCACCTTATCCGGAGGACAAGACGAACCTGCCCGTCGGGTTATATGTCCAATGAGTATACATGGAGTTGAAGGAAGGAAGTCAGAACGTGTTGATGGTCCTACACAATGGCACAGGGAAACCTATCCATTTGGTGGCAGGAAGGCTGATAAGGGGAGTCATTGCCGCTAACGCCGTCCCTGACACCATACCAACCCCTGAGCTGGAAGCCAAGCTACAGCAGGGGGCCGAGAAGCCAAAGCCCCTGACTACAGCCCAACAACAAGAGCTGCTTATGAAAGTGCTAGACAGTGGAGGGAGTCTAGGGGAACTAGGCTCGTGGTCACCAGAGACAGCTCTGAAGGCTAGGCAACTTCTTATGGAATTTCATCATATCTTCAGCCTGGAGCCGAACGAGATTGGATGTACGGACGTGACGGAGCACGTCATAGAGTTACTGCCCGAGCAAGATGAACCATTCAAGGAGAGGTTCAGATGCATTGCCCCACATGAGGTCGAAGAAGTACGACAGCACATTCAGGAGATGCTGGACAGCGGAGCCATCCGACCATCCCAGTCACCCTGGTGCAACGCCATCATACTCATTCGGAAGAAAGACGGATCCCTGAGATTCTGCATTGACTTCCGTCGATTGAATGCCAGAATGAAAAAGGATTCCCACCCTCTTCCCAGGGCACTGGAGACCCTGGAGTCGTTAGTCAGCGCCAAGTACTTCTCGATGATGGACCTTAAGAGTGGCTTTTGGCAAGTGAAGATGGCCGAGTCATCGCGACAGTACACCGCTTTCACTGCCGGGAGCATGGGCATCTATGAATTCCTGCGGATGCCATATGGCTTGTGTAACGCACCAGCGACCTTCCAGCACTTGATGCAAAACTGTTTAGGCGAGTTGATTAAAGTCTGTCACTGAACACAATCACAAACAGCTAACAAGTTGTTGCACATGGAACACACATTTGGTAGACACAAATGACACAAATGGTACACATGAGGAACTCAGGCAAGAATCTCTGCAAGACAAAGACATTCATAAGTACAGGCATTACAATTTAGGGATTCAGTTGATCTCCTCTCAATTACATGTACAATTACTACAGGGTCCTTAGAATTGTATTTAAGTAATAGGTTGTGTATGAGAGGTTGGTTCAACTCTGCCACCTTCTCAGGGTCTGAAAGTATTTCCAAAGTGTTCAAAATGGCACACACAGCCTAAACCATGCAATTTAGCAGATCCTGAGTGGGGAGTTGGCTCAACTCCTCAAAGATACCTGAGAAGTTCCTGCTGTTGCTATTATGACACTGAACAGTCTGATGTTTATTCTGGAGGTCCTACTTTCATAGGGCGTGCCTCCCTTATATATTCCATACCTACCTACTGGAATATCAGTGCAAGTACACAAAGTAGTTCCTTTGAGGGGGTGGGAACATGGGGAAGACTGGAGCTATCTAGTGCATTTTTATGGTTAAGCTAGGTACTGGAACACACTAACTCAGTTTGGCACTAATTCCATCTCAATTGAACCAGTAGTTAATGCTGTGGGTGAGTGAGGGGGTGAGTAAGAATACAGTCTTACATGTCAGATGGTGATTGGTTAAACTCATCATGCAATTTGCTAATTGGCTACTTTGAAGGGTGCATGTGATGCAATGACATTTATTGGATATTCTTTGAGGGGGTGAATAGTGTGTGCAACATTTGCACATGATCGACACATGTGGATTACATGGGAATAACTGAGGAGGTAGCTGGTGGAGAATTGGCATTCTTCTGGCAATCGGATGCCAAATACATACACGGTTCACCTCCAACTCCTCAGTCATGCAATAATATACATTCAACCTCTTACAAAATATTTTCTCATATTTTAATTTTTAATAGCTTTGTAACATTTAAAACTTTAAATTAATGAAAATTTTATGTTTCCTTTTTATTTAAGGGGAAAGGTAGAAGGGCAGATAGTAGTCATGTTTCCTACAGGTTCAAGGGAGGGGGGTAGTTTTGTAACGTTAAAAATGAGCCGGCGTCAGGATATAAAGGGGTGTTTGACCACGCTACATCAGTACAGCTGCAACATGAAGAATGCTTCCCGTTCCCGTGCAGTGTGAACCTACACATAATCGTCCACTACCATATGATGTTGACGTGGCGACTAATTCTCAGACTACTCAAAACACAATAGCAATACAGAACACTATTGTTTTTAATTGAGTGTTTCTTAGATTTGACAGGAAAATGATATAAATTCTCTGAATTGACACGTTTATTTGCGTTGCCTTGGCATTCACCGTTTTAAGGGCATGAAGATACTTACAACAATGTGAATTGTAAATTATTTTTAGTTGCCAACTTTAACCATGACACAATAAACTTAGTAAATATTGTAATAATATGTAAAATAATTGATATGAAAGATAACATATGAGGTAATGCTAACTTATTTGAATTAATATATATACCAGTTATGGACTAGGGGTGCATAACATTCTATTTCAGACAAATTTAGTTGTCATTTGATAAAGATCCATTGTTTGAAATTGTGCATGAAAATTCATTCCTGTTTGATTTCCCTGAAAAAAATAAATTTCCCAGATCTGTTCTGAACTTTTGCCCTGACAGAACATACAAAAGGAAATTTATGGCGTGATTAGTGTAAAATGTTTGGATTCCAACTTGACTAAATAAATGGAGACGTGCGTAGTATGCTGGGGTCTTTCCTGTGTAAAAGTTAAGATAAAATACTGACGCTCTCAAAGGAAAACTTAATGTTAGGTACATAAAGGTCACAAGTAGAAGCATTGTAAAAATCTGTTTCTCAGTTTGTTTCATTTTGACAGTTTGACCTTCTTTCTGCAACTGACCTAATGGTTCTGAAAGGCTCAGCTTTGATCTCTTTCTTAATGTGTAAATTATAATACTGTTCATTGTTAATAGAGCAGTAAAGGGAAAAATAAAGATAAAAACTTGTGTCAGCCAATAGTAGAGCGCACCTAGTAGAGTGATAGAGGCAAATCGGTTTGGAACACATGATCTTCCCCTGTAGTCACCAATGAATAAGAATGGGATACAGTACGAAAACCAAAAGATAAATAAACACACAATGATTGTTCTCGCTTTTTTAATGGTAAACAATGTAGCAGCCTTCAGGGGCCAGATTATGCAGCACAAACGTTCAAACGTCATTGTTATTAAAAGATAAGTGCTGCATAAAACAGAGGCAGTCGTCATGTAAATGAAGATGGCGCAGTATCCCAACGGGTTTGGTGGCATGCCTATATTGTGGGTCCGGTATAAGTATGCAGGCAATGCTGAAAAAATGAATTTGAGGATTCATCACTGAAAGGTTCACAACAAAAATATTATTGAAGTACATAAAAGCAAATGACAAGTTTTTTAATGTGAGAAATATTTATTAATTTAAAATAGATCTATAAGGAAAAGTGAACTACATTTTAGTAACTCATGGGCGAAATTATGCCAGTTGTCATTGTTAATTTAGAAAGAGATTAGTGGTTGATCTGTGTGGCCCAGAGGATCAGGTACATTGTGAGAGGGGTCTTTTGTTATTTTATGATAAGAAGGCTTAGTTTACAATATTGTGATTGGCTGGAATTAGACATGTGTTGAGAGGGACCAAACAACCATCTTTCAGTATGCTCAAGGGTACCAAGGAGTCCTGGTTTTCATGGGTGCATAGATTTGCAAAAGTCACTTTGTGTTCAGAGGGCTGTGAGGTGCAGAGGTACTAGAATGACATTGGAATGAGGGGTTAAAGGAATACACCATGAGACAATTAGTACCAAGGGTCCAAGTGTTCAGGGGTACTGGGATCCCATTGGGATCAGGCAGTGCAAGGTGGCTCGGGCTTCATATGGTACTGAAGTTCCTATTAGTTCAGACTCTCAATGAGGCCTATTGGTTCAGAGGTTCAGTGGGACAAAAATACTAGATATCCAAGAGGTACTAGAGGGACTAGGGGACCATGAAAATAACTCATTCCCAAAACACTTATTCTAGTTAACACTTGTGTGAGTGAGTGTGTTGTCTGAAGTAATGTGTGGAAAGAGTTTATATTAGTGTGTTAAAATCTTTTTCACAATTACAATTACCTTTGTAAGATCTCACTAAGTTTTGAACGTTTTTCGATGAAACTTATCTGTAATACACAGTACCGTTTGTTAAAATAACACACAGACATAATTTGCCAATAAATGCTGTTCACTTTGCTCCCTTTAAAGACGTGATAGGTAACTGTGGCCTTGAAAACTTAATTTTGAGATTTCTGCCGTGACTACAAGTCTTTCCTTCTGTTTGAATATGACCCGTGTTCAGTGACTTGCAAGAAGACCTCTATCTTAGAACAAAGCCAAAAGATGTGGGTAGCTGCACGGAATCCAACTTATTTTCCAGTGATGCATGGAATTCAATCAATTCAGTGAAATGTACGTTTTAGTGAGGAAAACATTGTCATTGTCGTAAACATTGTGCGTTCAAACTTATTTACTTGTGGATTCTGTAATTTGGAAAATATAATGACAAAACTATGAAGAAGCAACTTAAGGTCATGAGAGATATTATTTTCTAAAATATTTTATTTACAAAGTCTTTCATTCAATTTCAATATAACCCGTGCTGAATTCCATGAAAACCCTAATGAAATGTAAAATGTAATTTTCTTACCATTTAGCAACGCCATGGTGTCCGCTATTGCCAGGGCAGAAATGAAAACAGAGAAAGACATGGACCTGTTCTGAGGTTGAATCATCACCTGAAAGAAGTATGTAGAATTACGTAGTCATGCTCTGTTGATTCCAAAACAAAATATAAGTCCAAGAATCAATACATAAGGATCTGAATTGCTGAGACTCCCACCAGATTGGGGAATTAGCTCAGAGAGTTGCATACAGGACATGTAAGTCAGAGGAAAGTCAGTACCTAGATTCACTTCCCAGTGGGGGTAACGTTTTGCTACTGGATTTTTTTAAATTTCGGATTCTGTAAAATCTATTGAATCTAATGCCAATTATGGAAAAACTGAAATGGCATGCAATAGGTCACAACCATTGAATGTCAGTAGTGTCAGAATTCGGCCAAGATTTGGCAGAAAATGACGAATTATAAAAAAATACGAATGCAATACCAGAAACAGAGGACATACAAGCATAACCCAACAAAATATATTTTGTGATACAAGTAATAAATAATCATTTATTTTATTTTAAATCTAGTTATCATAAATTTGTATCTGTTTGAAGACACTGTACGGTAGAAGAATTCGTGGTTAAGATAACTTTACCAGAAAAGAGAAAATATTTCCAACAAGTCCAGCTGGAACCAAAACAGGAATGTAAACATTGTTCAGGAAATCACCTGTTACAAACAAAAAGTAAAGATGAAATAAAGATTTTTCAGAGATTTTTATACAAATGTGGTGATGCTGGATCACGTTTAGATCAGCATTTTCAATTTTAAATGTTCATTTATTTTGGTTTAGCTGCATCATGTCTAAACTTACCTATTTTGTACATCAGGTAAGATTTGGCTAGATTTCGTGGATCTTCTTCCTGCCAGATAATTTCAAAAGTAACGTTTATGTCCGATGTGTTCAGTTCCATTTCCTGTTTTTACTTTGTTTTGCTGGAGACGCTACGGTTGAATCAGCATAGCTTATAATTTCTTATCTGTGACATGAAGTGACGCAGCAATATTTGAATATTTTCTTACCAAAGTATCTTATCTTGGAAATGTGCATCAAACGCAAACTGTTTTGGCACCAGCTTCAGATCATTTACGTTATAGCTTCAAAGTACTCTGATAACACATGCGAAGACGAAACATTAAACGTTAAAATAATATGTCAGTTGATATGTGGAACACTTTGAAGTGATGCTGTATATTTCGTTTCATAGATAAAAAGATCAAAGGCAATAGACGAGTATCTGGAACAGCGTGAGCAGAGCACTGAGCAACTACTTTCAGGATATATTTTGCGCACACGGTTTGCAAAAAAAATTACTTTAAATTGAAAGAACTTGGCTTTAATGTAAGACTCAAAATTAAAGCACGATAAGGATTTCTTTCAACAGGTTGATCACGTTCAAGAGGCTTGAGAATGGATAATTTGTTGGTATGATAGCATTATAGGGAATTGACTGTTTTAAAAGGGGTTATAAATTTAAAGGTTGTTTTTTTAAGAAACCCATTGTATTGGTGACCATGACAACTTTTGAGATATTTTTTTAGGAACCCATTCCAGTTTCCCGTAATACACAAAGTTGGCAATATTGACATTTTTGAGTTTGCCTAAATTTGGAAATATGATAGATAGAGAAATTCATTACATCAGGTAAAATTCAAAACACCATTTCAAATGTAAATTTACTTTGAAACCCATTAGGTTCTTAACTGATTCCAATTTATTTACATTAGAAGTTATACAAAAAATGCCTACATTGTCAACTGTAAGTATTACCGGAAAACTCGATTGTATTGCTTTGGCACTACAACTTAGCTGATTGACACAAGCTTCTTTGGGCTTCGTTGCAAGTCCGTACTTTTTCTAGTATTGGCAACCATTTCCGTGATTTTGGTAATGACTACCATCCAAGATTGCCCACAACATGTTGAATTTGAGGATTGATTAAAATTTAGTAGTGCCCCTTTTTTGTTCCTCTTTTCTGTCATTTTTTTGAATAATAGTAATGGTTGTCTGTGAAAATGGCTAGGAATACGATTGCCTAAATCAACTTTACCCAAACTGAAATTTATGTCTGAGATTTCTGATGTTCATCTGAATCCAATCCATGTGTGCTCAATATAAATTTGCATAAATGCCGCTTACAATTCTCTCTCATGCAATTTCCCCAGCTCCACAGCACACATTGCATGTAGCAATGATGTACAGGACTATTCTATGAACCACACCACCTGTCACATGCACACATCACCCCCCTTTGAGTAGCCAATTAGATTCCCATGTGATGACACCATTGATACCAGGGCTGTATCCAGTCAATCAGTGTTTGGGAGGATTTGGGAGGATTGCTTTGGGTATGGATGTATTCATGCTCATACACCCTTGTATTCAGAGCAATCAGGGTGCTCCAATGAGTAGAGTGTTGTTTCATCTAGGTTAATCCTACAAACTCTCTCAGCATACTGTAGTCTTGGTACGTTTCTCTTTGCATCTGACATCCCATATGACCTTCTTTTCTGTGGAGCTATGATATGTTTGTAGTTTTATGCCTAATGTGGTAGGCCATTCTGAATGAACCACCAGACAGTTAAGTACCACAATATTACATCAGAAATTTCTCAAATGAGAAGGAAAACTACATCCTTGTTCAGTCTAAGCAAGGCCATAGGCATCTAACTTGTTTTTTGGGCTATTTTAGCATTTTTGGGCACATCCTTTGTAGAGAGAGAGAGAGAGAGAGAGAGAGAGAGAGAGAGAGAGAGAGAGAGAGAGAGAGAGAGAGAGAGAGATGGAGGGATAAATTGAAATAAATCAGTAAGATTCTCCCAGTTCCTCCTAACTGAGGGTGAATTAGAACTAATCCCAAAATAAAGTAATATTGGTGACATGATGTTGTCTGTTTCATTTGATAGATCAAAAAGTATCAAAACTCACAGAGGTCCACAGGCGATGGGAGTCAGGAACAATCTGTCTCACTTCATTCGTGGTGGATATCCTGGCGGATTCTGGTATTAGATTTTGTAATGGAAAATAAAAATTCAGATTTAACATTGTGACTGGTGCTCCGACTGTATAAAACAAAAGAGTAATTCAGAACATGTTAGCAGTAAATATTTTTTAATCTCAATGCGGCTTTTTTATTTCTAACTGAAAATGATATAAATTCTCTAAATTAAAATTCACTCATTTAACAGCAAGAGAACTGAGAAATGTTTGTGGTTAACAAATCACAGAAGATATGGAACATTCAACAGGATAAATATTTTTGGAGAAATTTCATCTTTGTTAAATGGCACCTCAACAATGATTGTTTCAGTGAGTTTTAAGGGTATGAAGATACTTACTATTATTAAAAATGGGCCCCACTGTCAACAACCAAAATTGTCAGGGGCCTAGAAAAGGGGAGGGGGTCAGTTAAAATCACCATACCGGCAAGGATGTGAAACATTAATTCTTGAACCTCTTCCAACTATACCATAACACTATAGCCATATTAAATAATACAATGATATGTACAACAATTAATGTAAAGGTAGTTATTAATTAAAAATTATAATACCAAATGAAGCAATGAAGGGTGTGTCCTCTGCACCCCTCAAAGTGGTTTTAACTTATTATGAATACATCAGCTATGAATGAGGAGTGCAGAACATTTAATACCAGATAAATTTAGTTGTCATTTCCTGAAGATAAATTGTTTGAAGTTGTCTGGCGAATTTCACCCTTGCTTGATTTTGTCAGAATAAACAAATTTCTCAAATCTGTTCTGAACTTTTTTCCAGACACAACATAGAGAAGGAAATTTATGGCATGGTTGGTATAATATGTGAGGACTCCAACCTGACTAAATAAATGGCCAGCTGCATAGTATGATGGAGTATTTTCTGTGTAAAAGTTAATATGAAATGCTCCCCCTCTCAAAGGAGAACTTAAAATTAGGTACATAAAGGTCACAAGTAGAAGCATTGTAAAAATCTGTTTTTCACTTTGTTTCATTTTGACATTTTGACCTTCACTTTGACCTTGACCAAATGGTTCTGAAAGGTTTAGCTTCGATCTCTTTCTTAATGTATGAATTACAATACTGTTCATTGTCAGGAGAGAAATAAAGGGAAAAATAAAGATAAGAACTTGTGTCAGCCAATAGTGCAGCGCACCTAGTAGAGTAACAGAAGCAAATCGGTTAGTCACACAGGTTCTTCCCCTGTAGTCACCAATGAATAAGAAGGGGATATGATATGAGAACCAAAACATAAATAAACACACAATAATTATTCTAGCTTTTTTAACCGTAAACAATGTAGCAGCCTTCAGTGGCCAGATGATGCAGCACAAACGTTCAAACGTCATTGTTATTAAAATATAAGTGCTGCATAACACACCGGAACCGGACATGTAGACCAAGATGGCGCAGTATCCCTTTGGGTTTGGTGGCATATCTATACTGTGGGTCTGGTATAAATATGCGGGCAATGCTGAAATATAATTAAACGTACTTTGAGCATTCTTCATGGACACGTTAGTAACGAAAAAGTTATCCCAGCACAAAACGAAAATGACAATCTTTTTATTGTAAACAATATTTATTAATTTAAAATAGATCTATGAGGAAAAGTAAACTACATTTTAGAAACTCATACACAAAGTCGTGCTAGTTGTTATTGTGTATGATTCCTTTATAATGGCTAGTTTAGAAACAGATTAGTGGTTGATCTGTGTGGTTCAGGGGACTTGGGTACATTGTGGTCTTTTGTTATTTTATGATAAGTAGGCCTACTTTACAATGCTGTGCTTAGCTGGAATTTGACATGGGTTAAGGGGAACCAAACAATAATCATTCAGTATGTCAAGGATACCAAGTAGTGCAGGATTTGATGGGTCCAGGGATTACACAAGTCACTTTGTGTCCAGAGGGCTATAAGACTCAGGAGATCCAAGAAAGCCAGTGGACAGAGGACTGAAGTTGCATGTGATCCAAGGGTTTAAGAAGTCAATATATGTTGAGAGTGTCCATGCAATCAGGGGAACAAAGGGTACTAGAATCCCAGTATCCAGGGGTGATGTTGTACAAATGGCCCAAGTGTTCAGGCATACTGGGGACCCATGGGGATCAGGCAGTGTCCAGACTTGCTCTACGTAGTTTTCAATGAATCCCATTATTGCGTACCCAATATTGAATGATTGCAACAAGCAGGACTCCTCCTGTGAGTAGATGCACTGATCATGCACTAATCACATTCTCCTGTCTGGGACTCCTCCCAGATTATCCAATCAGTGTTCCACCATCACATCCACAGTCCCACTGAGCAATCAGAACCTAGAGCAATGAGGTAATGCCTGACTGAGTACTGCAAGTATGAGGGGTATTCCTACCTGGCACTCCATAGCTCATAAATGTTATTTCTGGTCCAAATGGGATGAGAATGTTACCAATCTGAGACAGTCATGCCCAACACCTTATACAACAACCATTTGCACTAAAATGTCATAGCCCTTGTGGAGTCTCCTCCTGAGTCTGTAGGGCATGTATTATGTAGTAGCCATGATACCTATGTAATTGGACAACAGTATTGAAGCAAGGAGTGCTTCCTAGAATGTAGGAACTCCAGAGAACCACCAGACTGTCAAGATGCCAAATAGCAAACAGCAGAAACATCTCATGTAATGGGTAGGTGGCTATGATCCCCCACCTAGGGCAAGCTGAATATACTCTAAAAAGGCTATTCCAGCCAATATAAGCATTCTGGCCCTGGAAGGCAAGTGTCTCTCAAGTGTGTTATTTGAACTGTATTGTGAACTATGGCTGAATCTATCTGCCTATTGTCTATGGATATAGTGGAGGCCTATTATTTCCTGCATGTGGACTCTTCCTCATTGTAACTCATTTTGCCAGTTTTTGGAGTACAGATAAAGGCTCTAAATAAGTTGTACCTTTGTATTCTTCTCAGTGTCAGCAACTCATTGGAGGTGCTGTTTATCTGCAGTTCTGATTAGGTACTGGTGTCTAGCTGTGGGCACCCCCTTTGCAGCATTATATCCCATAACTCCTTCCATTCTGGGGAACGGTGCATGGACTACAACTCATGAACATCTGCAGTCACACCCCAAGATAAGAGCCTGAATGCTCTTGTACAGTCCCATTGTAAACCGCCTGCTGTAGACTACACACTTGAGTTCAGAGCCTTAGGGTTCTGGCTTAAGGTGTGGCCAATAGCAAAGGTCATCGGACTCAGCCAATCCACACTGATCAATATTGGTATTTTTACCTTGCATATCCCTGTGCAAAGGAGCTTACATGCTGATACATCAAGGATACAATGCCAGGCTTAAATGCCAGCTCCAAGAACTGAGCTTAAATGCTGTGAGAGCAATACCTATTGTAGATAGATTATAACTGATAATAAAGAAGTGATAACTGAACAAGGATCTTGCTTATTTTGGAATAGATGTAAGGCTCTACAAGAGATCTCTTCAGTAACTACGGAGGTTTCACTTTTCATTGCATTGACAGTCTGAGCCGACCTGAGACCTTTCATCATCATTACGACCATTCAACATCAATAAATAGACCTCCCACTCCAGTGCTGACCAGTAGGAGGCCTAATTTCAATATTGGTGACATTACTGTGTGAAAATCTTTTAGCAATTACAATTTGTTGTGTGACCACCACCCCACCAACAATATGCGTGCACAATTAGTATTGCATCAACAACTGGATAAATGTATGAAGAAATTTCTGTACATTCAGTGCAAGATGCTCCTTTGATCATACAATGTTCTCAACGTTTTTCCACGAAATTAATCTGTAACACACCAGACCTGCCAAACATAATTACCACCCGCATCCTAAGGATGGGGGAAGGTAATAGTTTGAGTCACGTTTGTCAGTTCACAGGGGGGGGGTACTCAGTCCCAGCCAGGGGGGAAGGGGTACTCAGTCGCAGCTGGGGGGCAGAGGGTACTCAGTCCCAGCTGGGGGGGTA
>JBCAUG010729610.1:0-12076 GCA_038406175.1 Haplosyllis leylae | reverse complement strand
TGTCAGTCCAAGGGGGGGGGGTACCCTGACCTCCCCTCCCCCTCCCCCCCCAGTCAGGTCCAGGTCATCAGGGTACCCCTCCCTCCTCAAGTCCAGGTCAGGGTACCCCTCCCTCCCCTCCCCCAGGATGGGACAGCAGTTCAAGCACTTGCTACGCAGCGGGCGGTGCGTTAAGCAGGAGGACTTTCTTGTTTCTTTCTTCTTAGCCACTGTGCCATGGCTTGTAATGATTGTTTGAGATCTTCTTTGCAGCCTATTATTTAGTCTTCTGATGTTATCTTGTACTTCTTCAAGAGCTTCTTAAGCTTTCTTCTGGTCTTGTTGGTATTATTTCCTTTATGTGTTCAGTGATAATAGGTATATCTCTCCTTAGTTGGTCTATTTGTCTCTGGAGTCTTTTCTGCCTTGCTGGGGGTTTGCCTCTGTTTGTTTTCTTAGCTTTTGGCTTGGGTGGCAGTATCTTGTTAATTATCACTAGAGCTGCAGTGTATTGCTTTTGGCTGATGGTTGTTAGGTCCATGTCATCTTGTGATGTCTCTTCTTTACCTTATCTAGGGTTTGAATCATTCTTTTCAAGTTTTTTATTTCTTAAGTTTTTGTAGTTTCTGTCTTGTCTAGATATTCATTCCTTAATTTATCATAGTCATCAATATCATCCATCAGGCTATTGAGGCCTATGTCTACTACTTCAGGGGTTTCTGCTATTTCAGGTACTACGGGTATGTCAGGATCAGGTGGTATCCATTGTTCTTTAGAATCTGAATCTGGTTGTCAGTCATCATTTTCCTATTTAGTGTCATTTCCTACTTGTTATTTAACTTCATCTATCTCAGCTGGTGTTAATAGGTTCAAATCTGCTTCTTTTGGTGGCATAGTTATTATTTAGTACATTCAAAGTTGTCACTTTCTCTCCATAATTAGTATATTCTCTTTCTATATCCTCTAGATTTGTCCTTAATTGCTATGTAGTAACAGTACATTACTTCCTTGTTCTAATTGCATGACCATTGCCATTGCTTTTTACAACTCCAGTTGGTTACAGGGTCTAAGTACTTGCTCAGGGGTCTCTGAATCATTCTCAGAGTCTGCCCTGATCAAGTGATCCCCTGTTCCAGCTACTCTTGTAGCAGTCTATGTCCTGGAAAAGTGACAGACCCTGTTGGTCCCATTAGCTGACTTATCACTCTCTGGCATGTGTCCAGACCAGTTAATGGACACCCTGTGGGAGGCCTTTAATTTTCTCTTCATTGCGTGCCAAAATGTGCCAATCACGTACATCCTTACTTATTTCATGCAGATTTCATAAAAAAGATTTTGATGTCGGCCTTTCGCCGCTGATTGGCTAAAAAATTATATGGATAATCTCTTTCGATCGAAATTATATTAACCTTTTTTAAACGTTTAGGTTAGGCCTTTTGCACACAAAGATTCGTTCAAGTGTTTGTGCTTTGCGAAAGTACAGTGAGGACAATTATGTCACTCAACTTTCCGAAAGTCCTTTCATCAGCTTAATCTACATTGGATCAATAAGAATCATATCACTTCCCATTTAAAAATGAAAGGACAAGTGAACAAATGCTAGACGACCCTGGTAATTTCAATTACCCTTAAATTAGTGCAAATCAGTAAAAAATTCATGTCATTACAAATTGGTCAAGGCACACTGAAAATAATTTCACCGAAAATAATTTTTGTCAAAAAATTTGCTTGTGTAAGTTATCTAAATGCATAACTTCAGCAACCAGCAGCACGAGCTACAAATAGCTCATACTGAATAATTTAGTTTAAATTGCCCATTGGCATTTATCACAATTTAATTTGATACAGCTGTAAATGGATTTTTAATTGATTTGGAGTGAAATGCTTTACAGGCTGTGGTAACCGTGCAAAATTTTTGGAGAATTAGCAGGAAAATCTTGTGCACAATTCTAGAAATGAGATACCAGGTGCTAAATATTGTGTGTAAGTGGCTTAAAATCAAAAAATGAAATGAAATAAATGTGAAACTCACAAAAATAGCTTTGCTATACTCTAGATAAAAATATTATCTACTTATTCATGTTAAAATTTTGCAGAAAAATACAATATTTCTTGTCAAAAAGTGAAACCTCCTTTTTTCATTGTTGTTATTATCCTAGACTTCCTGGTTCTTGGTGATCATGTGATCAGAGTGGTGTCACTTTTGGCTCAAAATTCATTCAGGATAGATGTGTTAAAATTTTAAGTAAAAATGTTTCCAAATTTATTGTGTTTAGACTTTGGAATTCTCTACAGCAAATGGAGTACCTGTTGATGAATATGAAAATGGTAAGCACATTAAAATATTTCAGAAATAATTCTTAAAAATCTTTCAACCACATGCTGTGAGAAGATGGTTGTAGATTGACATTCTATTTCAAAGTTTGGTTTTTCTATTGCACTTTTTTATAGTTCTCTCTTTGGTACTTCATGCAATATTTCCAACACTTTTGAGACATTTCAAAAAATTGCTTGGCATACTTCACACACTATTTCCAACACTTTTGAGAAGTTTTAAAAAATTGTGTAGCATATTAAAAGTAACTGTGAAATAGTCTACAACACTTCACACAATATTTCCAGCACTTTTAAGAAGTTTCAAAAAGTTGCTGGCATATGAAGAAGAAGAATTTCTGATCTCAGCAATATTTCTGATATCAGCAATATTTCTGATTATAGCAATATTTTAGAAATATTTCAGCAATATTTCCAGAAATATTTCACAACTTTCAGCAATATTTCCAGAAATATTTTGATACTCAAAATTATTTTCAAAAAATAATACAAATAAATTGTAATTCTTCTTTTTCATATGTTACACAATTTGTTGAAACTCCTCCAAAATGTTGGAAATATTGTGTGAAGTATGTGACTTAATTTTTTGAAAGTATATGTGACTCTGTACAACATCTGAAACAACTGGGAGACATTTAGAAATAATGTGTGGCATATTAAAACAACAATGCAAAGTCTTTCCAGTATAATATGCATTACATTAGGAAATATTGCATGGCATATACAAAGGAGAATATTGCAAAAAGATCAAGTGTCATTTTAGACAAGTTGTTGAAGACAAGAATGAATGATTACCACAATATTTCACAAATTTAAAAAAGGGAGAAAAATACTTGCCTTGCCTCAGCAGCTTCAGGATATTTAAATTTTCACACTGCAAAACATAAACCCTTGAAGACATCATCTTCCATACATTTCAGAAATGCATGATGCAAGATTTTGAAGTGGAATTTTCAAGCATTTAAAATTAATATTTTTTCAAAAGTGCTTTGTCATGCTCTAGTGTTTGGTATCTATTTTGAAATAAAATTGTTTATTTTAGAGAATTTTTGTGTATTGCTGAGTAATTTAAATCCTCAGATTTGCTTAGATTTCACATTTACAGATTAATTGGACACTGGATAAATTGTTTATTTATCACAAAAGGCATTCTATTGGATGACATAGTTCACAGTGTGAACCCAATTGATAGGTCAAGATTGAGGCTCATTAGTGAAATGGCTGCCAAAGTCCATAATGTTATCATGTACTTTAGATTACTTAAAAAGACCAATCAATTGAAAATACAATGAATACTGCTCAATTACAGACCAATCAGTAGTATAAGATCATACTGCTTAACACTTTACTATAACAGGAAAATAGAGAAAATATTTGCATGGAGCAGTATTGACTTCGATTACTGTTTAAAATGTTTA
Source organism: Haplosyllis leylae (assembly GCA_038406175.1). NCBI lineage: Eukaryota > Metazoa > Annelida > Polychaeta > Phyllodocida > Syllidae > Haplosyllis > Haplosyllis leylae. Next base: position 8,345 of record JBCAUG010729610.1, on the reverse strand, counting down.
TATTTTAGTGAAATTTTCAGAAGTGACAACGGATTTCAACAGTCACTAGAATTGTCTTTTCATGTGGAGATAGATGTACATAGCAGAACACTGGATTATACCTATCAAAATGAAAAACCAATATATTTTTAAAGCTTATTTTAAAATGGTTAAATGATTTCCTCATTGTTTTAAGGTTTTCCTTCAGTTTAAAACAACTACTGTTCTCTTTTCCAGTCCACTATGGAACTGGGAGGCACGTCAATTGTCGTAGATGTTGGGTCGAGGCTGACGAAAGTTAGACTTGCATGCAAGCCAGAACCAGCTCACCTATTTCGCAGGACCAGAGGATTATATCACGTAACTTGAATCGATAGTGACCCGATCAAAGATTACACTTCAGTTTTTGAAAAGCCCCCACAAACCTTGCAAATTGCTGAATTGATAATAATTTTTGACAACGTAACGAAAGTAACTGCTCTTCCGAAATTTTCTTGAAAAGCTTGCTCATCACAAACAGAGATTGAATCTAGGACAAAGCGATTTGCAACAATTGATACCCCGATGTAGGTGAATATTAATCCTTTTGGTCAACAAGTGAACTTCAAAGTAAACTTCGACGAATGTGCAGCAGTAAAATTTAGATCGCAGAAAGTAAGTTTAACTTTTTCATTCACATTGTGGCATTTTGTACAGCTGGGTTTGGATGTATAGAACATTGTTATTGTGTTTTGTCCGTTTGTGGAAGGGACCACAATCAGCTGATCAGTGGCAGAGATTTATTTTCTCCCTGAACTTTTCACGACCTCGGTATATAATATTTGAAATTCGGGAAATAAAGCCAGCATAGAAAGCATTCGTGTATTTGTGATGTATATTTCAGTTTTGTAGCACCTGTGCAATACTTTCATGTGCGCGGTATTTGGATCTTGGCAGTAAAGCGGATACAGGGTTTGGTCAAGGGAGGTGGGAGGAGGCAGAAATTTTTTCCAAGATTTTGCCGACGTAGCAAGTTGGAGTCGGGTGAGTGTAGCAACCTAATATCGGCCAGGGTCAGTCGGGTTTTTCACGATAGGCAAATCTGACAGATCTGTCAAATCTGTCAAATCTGACAGAAATTAAATGGAAATTGTAATAATAATTACAATTTAGAATTTAAATATAAGGGTTATTTAATATATCCAGCACTTGCTAGATTGTGGGTACATTGTCAAATAATTAACGTGAACAACAGTTAGGAGTAGAAATCCACTGACAGAGCTGACAGATCTGTCAGAAATGCATATCGTGAAAAACTAGAGTGGCGGATCAAGAATTTCCCAGACAGGGCGCACCCCAAAGTGGGGACGTCGGCTATCATTTGGCCAATTTTTTTCCCGAAAACTGCATGAAAAGGAGAGAAACTGGACCAGGAGGGGGGGGGGGGGGTTCCTGGCGCCCCTTGGATACGCCAATGAGGGTCTAGGGCCCGCCTCAGGCATTCTATCGGTATAAAATATTCCTGTTCATATAATTGATTGAGGAGTAATTATCCAAAATATTGGTAAATTCTTTACAAGTTTCTAGATTTTCCCTCGGTTTAAAACAGCTACTGTTCTTTTTTTCAGTTCACTATGGAACTGGGAGGCACGTCAATTGTCGTAGATGTTGGGTCGAGGCTGACGAAAGTTGGACTTGCATGCAAGCCAGAACCAGCTCACCTATTTCCCACCATAGTAGCCCGACCAAGGGTAAGTAATGCGTTTTGCGAACCAGGTATTCTGGCTCATTTCACAAAAGTCAAAGTGAATCTGTACAATCATGTTTTGTCGTTATCATTGTTGTCTGTACAGAGGTCCTGATGCAAGTTATACTGAAGTACATAACAATTTTAACCAAATATGGTAAGTATTTTTGAGAGGTAGATATTTTTATATATTTTTTTTCAAATTCAAAGGTAGAAATTTAAAATGTGGTATGAAGTTCCAGAGTACTTGGCTAAAAAATGCACTATGCGACAATTTTTGGGTTTGTATTTGCCACCAAATTTGTTTGGCAGCCTCTTTTCTAATGACATATTTTTACATTCATTCTTAAAAATAAATAGCATTAATTGAATAAAAAGTTCCAAGCACTAAGTGCTAGTAAAGAGTACTAGGTAAATAAATGTTTAGTAATAAGTATTGATAAATGAATATTTAGTACTTAATATTACTTGAAAAATACTTAGCACAATGTTCGTTACATTTACTAATGCGTGATACAGCATTTTACTGCTAAACTATTTCCTTAGTTACGAAAACATTTGTTGTACATCCAATAAAAGTATTTACAAAGTTTTTATCTTAAAAATTGTGGTCAGGACAGCAGCTCACTGACACCAACAATGACAACACTACCAATAATAACAATGAGACAAAAGAAAAGCTAAATAAATAATAAATGGAAGAAATTTCAATAATAATTAAAAATATTTTTAAATCACTGGTATCCGAAAACCAGCCAGTAGGATCGATAATCTTTTTTTAAAACCACAACAAGACACTTTTTCTTTTTTCAAACTTTTGTAGAATTTTCATAAATCATCAGAGATGCCAAATGACATTATCAAAATCGGGCAAGAAGCAGAGGAAATAACACTGGGAGATATCCGAGATTACAGCGTCAAATACCCGGTAGAATGGGGATTAATAACAAACTGGGAACTGTTCGAGGATCTCATGGAACATACTTTATTTGATTTGCTGAAAGGAAAGCGTGAAGACTCCCCACTGTTGCTGAGTGAAGTTCCCTTAAATCCAAGAACAAACCGTGAAAGATGTGTACAGGTTGGTTGGTTCGTCTTTTGGAGAACACAAGATCCACATGGGTAGCGATTAAGAACCCAACTTAAACTCTACCTCAACCTCCCATAATATAAGAAAAAAATATTCAACACTTTGTTCCTTTGCAAGTGCTCCACCCATTAATTTTCCACCTCCGGTATGAAGTGGGGTGCGGAAAAAGGATGCATTTGTCGCTGCCTCTGTTTACCATAACACATCGGAAAACCTTTTAATTTAGGATAACACACAGGTATGAACTTATTACCGACCAGGCACGTAGCTACGAAGGGAGGTAATGCTTTGAGACACGTCTGTCCTGGATCATCTGGTGAGGGTACCCACCCTCCTCCTTCTCTCCCCTACCCCCCCTCAGCCAAGTCTGTTCTTGCATGATAAGGATGTATTGCCTCGTATTGTTAAATTGAGACTGTCTTGTTACTGTGATTTTTACTAGTCTAATAAATTAACCATCTGTTGCAATTTGTCCTTTACACAGCTAATGTTCGAGACTTTTGACACTGGAGCAGTGTATATGGCAAACACAGCAAGTTTGACGGCGTTCTCCTCGGGAACACTAGACGGCGTAGTGCTCGAATGCGGGTATGACACTTCATTCATCACCCCTGTGTACAACGGAATATCTCTGCGTTGTGCTACTCCCAAGGTCAAATGTTCTTCAAGTTCAGACATCGGTCAATATTTAGAAAATAAATTCCATCGAAGCGAAATTGCAATGACATGACATTTCAACGAGAGGGGAAACACAATCACTATGTAATTCAGTTTGGCATTAATGTAAAGAAAATGTGCATTAATGTTCTCTTTTGTATTTGCGTGGACGGTTTCGAAGATTCAAGCTTTTTGGGTTTGGGGTGAAGTTAGAAATCTGGAACTGATGTTTTAGATTAATTTTACATTTCAGTGCGTGTTCAGTTCCAGCGATATTCACTGGCACCTGGAACAGTTATTGGAGCAAAAGATGACATCCGAACATCCAGAGTCTCAGTGGACTTTTAGCGAAAGATATCACAGAAACGTTACAAGAGACATTGTTAACAAACATGGGTACTTCACATTGGACTACAAAAGGGAACTTCAGAAGACAGAAGACGGATTATTGGAAACCAACTACACACTACCTGATGGAACAGTTATAAATGTTGCCAAAGAGCTGGTAGAAAGCACGGAGGTTCTGTTTGATCCGTCCATTCGAGGTAGGAAGAGTTAAAGATTTTTTAAAATTCGGAATTAATCCGCAATTATCCTGGAAATTTAGTGAACGTCCCCTTTTCACCACCCCAAGACTCAAACACTTTCAAACATAATTCTATTCTCTGGCATTGGCGCATCGCAGAATTCTGTGTATTTACGGAGTCAAATTTATTAGCATGAAATTATGTTGTGAACAGGACAAACAAGTCTTCTCATGGTCCTTGTACTGATTTCAATGAGTATTGCTTTGCAGGTGACGAGTATCCAAATATTTCGTGGCACATTCAGTCGGTCATTAATTTTATTAAGTCACCGGAAGTAAAAGAAGCCGTTTCCGGTAACATCATCGTCGGTGGTGCGATCACAACTCTTCCTGGCTTCATTGAAAAACTAGAAAAAGAAGTCAACTCAGATATGAACTCGGAGACATCGACTTCAAATTTGTGTCAAGCAGTTTCTGGGAAGCAGTTATGGAAGGTGAGGGACTTAAAGAACCGACAATACTCAGCTTGGATTGGAGGATCAGTGTTGGCCAGTATGTCGAACTTTGAAAACAAATGCATCAGCAAAGAAGAGTATGATGAATATGGACCAATTATGGTGCACAGAAAATGTTTTCTTTAGATTAAATCAACATTTGGAAAATACGATCGACTCATTCAAAACCTACAATGGGTTTTAATCGTTGAAATATGTTTTTGATTTTCAAAGTATGTGATTCGATGACTGCTTTTACAGGTAATATTCTAAGTCTTTGTCAGTTTGTTATTTGTATATGAAGGCTATACAATAGGAATATTGAAAGTGCAAAGAAAAGAATAATTAGATATGTGTTGGCCCGGTTTTAATATACGCAACTTTTATATTTTCTTTAGTAAAAACAACTAACAAACACATTTACTAGTTTGTTGCCAAAATAAAAAAAATGAAAAGTTCAAGGTGTGGTTGTTGTGACTATGGTCTTCTTGCTCCAACTAAAACGTTTTTTTTACCACACAGCGAAATAATATACCTCAATTTTCTTTCAAAACTAAAAAAAATTGTAAACATATCAGCCACACAAGAATTGAAAGAAAACAATCTCTGGAAGAATATAAAAACTAGAAAAAAACCCTGAACGATCGAAATCAATTCAAAATGTAATTTCGGAAAAAAAATAGACTGATGCCCTGAAGGACGCAATCATTACTGGTAACGATCGCTATTTCAGTTGTTCAATTATTCGCACGGATACTAATTCGCAATGTTATTTTGTTCAGTAACACCTCAACAATGGTACAACAAAGTTCATTGGATAACTGGGCGGCAATACTTGGTGATAGTTGCTTGTAATGAATTCAAACGCAATCGCAAGGCAGCAGTAACAAGTTGTACATTTATTTGCTTTCTCATTAAGATTTAAATTAGATCTAGGTCTCAAACTGTTTGTGTTTCTGTAAAATAAAGTTACATCAGTTTCAGTCTTGATCTCGTTTGGTGTTCTGCTGTTTCGGCCAGCACGCCTCCACGCACTGGGTGTTTGGTGCCTCACAACCTTTCTTGCAAGAATCAGTCCTGAAAATGCAAACACACATCGGATACATGAGTGGACATGTGGAAGTGGTTGTAGTTGTACAAAATAAACTTTACAGTATCTGCATGTTCATATGATCCATTACTAGAATTGAACGAAAATAGATGGTCAGTGCCAACTCAAATTAAGTTTTAATTGACATGGATACACTTTAAACACATTGTTGACATCATTGGCCTTACTATTACCTGGTACTAATATTGTGATTAATGTTTGATTTCTCCTGTTCACACTTCCTGAATATTTCATTGTGTGAAACAAATAAGCAATTGCCAAAGTAAAAAATATTTAAAGAAACCAAAATGTCCAGAAATGACCCTTTAAATGTACATCATATTTCATCATATTCACAAGTTTTTGTTTGTTTTCAAGAAAAAGATTAAGTAAAAACAAGAAAATATGAAGTACAGTAATTGATCACAATGTATCAGCTTAGAAATTTAACATTGAATTTATACCATTTCCGAATAAGGTATATTCTACTATTGTGGTATCAGTAATCGACACCGATACGCCAAGAAGGAAGCTCAGTCAATTCGGACTGCTTTTGAGCGTTTTACAATGGTGGTCCAGGAGAAATATATTTGGAAGCATAATAAATAACCAATATATTTGTTTTTGAAACTATAACTGCACAATTATATTTTATAAATTGAAGAGTTGAACTACTTTGGAATTTCTCCAGTTTTCTGATGGATGCCCCTGATATTCACGAATTTCCAACAATGCATATGGTTAAGACCTACTTCCTGTTGGAAATCTTTGGATATCAAAGCCATCCTACCACCATGTATACTCAATCACAATTGACCGAAATGCTCCAAAACTGCCCGAATTTAAGTGAACTCCTTGCATGGTGGGATAGCTTCTTACCCGCATCCGTCTCTACAAGCATAAAACTTGTCCCAACATTTAGCTGAACATCTGGATAATAAAACATTTCACTTTAAGTAAATTCATAAAATGAAACAATTTCATTCTCTCTTGGAAAGTGTTTGTTCTTTTCATATCTGGGGAAATTGTGTATTTAGTAATGTGTGTGTCAAAATAAAACCAGCAGTATTGTAAAATAGAGTGTTGTCTACAGTTACTTTACTCGTCCCTCTGCCTCAGTCGTTGTCCAGCAGACCATAGCCACCACCATCAGCAAGAGGATAAGCCTGGTTTGACCCTGAAAAACACATTTCTCCAGGAACACAAAGAAACAAATGGAATGTGCAGTCCTCAGTCTTTTTTAACCTCCACTATTCAAACAACCTCATACACCCTGCAGGAACTTTAAAAAGCCCTGACAACAGCGAGAGTACCAAAAGATTCTGATTTGGTATTTATAATCGTGGTCTGTGGCAAAAGTAATATTTTGAATGACAGTGTAAAATTGAAGACATTTGTCTCCAAAAGGAATATTGCAGAATTTTTTTTTTATAATGTAGTGATCTGACCTACATTTTACTTTTTGTAAATCTTTTGAAATAAAAAGGAAGATTTTTGGTACTTTTATAAAATTGATTTAAGCTGACAAGGAGGCTATCCACACAAGTTATATACATTTACAACAGTATCCAACTTGAAAGTGCCCTCTATGAAGCACACACATCTTCTGGCATGAAGATGTAAGTATAGCTTCACCAGCTTCTGCAGCAGAAACAGACTGGTGTTACAAACTGGTCAGTACATGTAGCCCCATGAGATGTACATAACAATACAGCTCCATTGTGAACTTCAACCAGAATCCTTTTTTTATGTCGAATATTTAAGAATTTTTTGGAGTTACTTCAAGGTGCTGAACATTTCTTTCATCACTGACTGCCAAAATGTTGGAGAATTTGTTAGTCACCATCATGTAAACACGACCAATTAGTTGCTAACGAAGTCCATATCTGCAGACGGGTTATATTCAAACCGAACGAATGACTTCTTGCCTGGGCAGAAAACATAAAAGTTTAGTACTTTTTTTGAAAATATTCAGTTCATATATCCCTGTTTCAGTGATCAACAATCAACAAATCCGGAAGGTATTTTGAGTTTGTAATTTTAAAATACAGTGACAGTAAAAATGCAACTTTAAATAATTCCAAATTTACAAACTGAATTTCCTTCAGAATTTCGATTGTTTCATTATCCATGGGAGCACGGATATAGAATTGAAGATTTTCTTGAAAAAGTACTAAATTTTAACTTTTCTGCCGGGACAACAAGTCATTCCTTCCGTTTGAATAAAACCCGTGTTGGCGTGGGCTAGACTCTTACATGGATTCCTCTCTTTCGGAGAAATATGAACCGTTATTTAACAAAATGAAAGAAACCTTTCTTAGTCTTACCATTTCAACACTGCTGTAGATTTTAATAAGAGATTGTACTTGCCCAATATACTTCCAAAGACTGTGTTGGGAATCGAAACGTTCTGGTTTTTATCTAAGTGCATCTACATTGCGCTGGATGATTGTACTGGAAATTGAAGAGACTAAATGGCCATTTTGGAGCAAATGGTTCCATTTCCCAACAAAATGATAGCTTCAAATTGTGCCATCGTTTCATTTTCAGTTTCATTTTATTGCAAACACAGCAGCATGATTGTGGTAGCCGTTGGTCGATTACGCATGGAACCATGATTATATTACCCGACCCATAAAATCTGGTACAAAAGATTAATTCAGGTTTCTGGTGGAAAAAATCCAATGATTTTCGTCTAATTAGACTAATTAGATGAAACCACTGGTGCATGAATAAGGGCCTATTTAAAGCTCCCCACAGCCACAAATGTGTCTGTGGTGTAA
>JBCAUG010729599.1:0-12076 GCA_038406175.1 Haplosyllis leylae | reverse complement strand
ATAGGACAGCAGAGTGAGCACTTGCTACGCGGCGGGCGGTATGCCTCTTGCGTTCACGAAGGAGGACTTTCTTGTTTATTATTTGGTTTTGTCTTATAATATTTTCGAATATTCAGTGTGATCTTGAGATATATATTTGATTGAATGGAATTTCGAAGGTTTTTGTGACAGTTTATTTGAGTTGAAATAGATAATATTGCGATGTATCCCACTGCCAGTTATGTGGAAAATTTATGGAAATTGGTAAACACTTAAGGCGCATTGCGATAAGCCTACATTTCTGTACAAGCAGAGACAGTATATTCTACCTTTTTCGCAAGAAAGGAAGGCCACAGTCATTTTTTTTCGTACAGCCCGTACGTAGATGTACTTTTGTCGATGGTGTGAATATGCTTTTACGTACTTTTTTATTCGTTTCAGATATCTTGGGGCGCGTGCGGACTAACTATGGCAGGCAATACTGTTGTGTTTCTAACCATTTTGGGATATTTCTACGTCTTTGGTGGTGACGATTTTGATTACAACATGTGGTGATATTTAAAAAAATGTGTGTTTTGTTTTGTATCATTAAGTATGTTGGGTCAAGACATTTTTTAACTGTCACAAAAGTTCTTTTCCTACTTCCATGTTTGACTAGGAAATGGAGCGACATTGGATTTCAATTATGTGATGCCAAGAGTGCTCTTATGCCGTCACAACTCACCGAGTATACACCAGTCTTATTCCATCTGCAGTTCTCTGATTAACTTCCTGTTGGTGCACAAGCTATTTTTAACAATTCATATATTTTCAATAAACTCGCCATAGAGGTCGTTTCTGGAGTCGCAAGTGGGAACAGCCTTTATGAGTGGTGACACTGAAAAGGAAAAATTACATTCAAATTATGATTACTAAGTTAAATCTTTGATAATTGTGTTGCTTAAAATTCTCTGTTCATTGTGAACCAGAGAATGATTTTTTTTAACGATGATAATAATGATGTTATTTTTATAAATATCCTAAATGCAATCTAGTTGTGCAAAAGTGCTGATACTAGTGATATTACTTTCTTCAGAGGGTGTCGTACTTGCTTCAAAATTGCGGCCGTGAGTAGCAATCTGACCTCGGCTCTTCAAACTATTTGGTTAACACATCTTTTCCCTATTTAATTGGTTAACGTTCCAGATGTCGACTAAACGAATTTTGATGAATTAAAAAAGAGGCGGAAGGCGAAAAGTTCATTTCAGTTTTGCAGACAGATCAGGACTTTCCTTATTCAAAGTAAATTGTCTAATATTTAGCAAAACGATTTCCCGTAAAAAATATATCCAACATGGCAGAATATTGTGTTAAATGGAATTTTAGCTGTTCCAATACTAATCATTGACGTACTTTGGTGCTTTGATGACCAAATTACATCAAGCAGAGATGTTTTACTGTAAAGTGGAATCTCGCGTGGAAGGGACTTTCACGGTAAATACGCCATGACAAGCATGGTACTGTGTGTTCTAGCTATGTAGTCTTCAAGTAACCACGTGTGCAGTTTTGTTTATGTAAATATTACATATTGTACATAATTTTGTACATTTTGAGCATGTTTCTTTTTTATCTCATTATGTACAGTCTTGTAACATAAATATTATGTATTATATTCATAAACCTATTTATGAATCATAGATATGAATAAATTCACGAATTATAAATGTCCATGTAGTCTTTCTTCAAAATAAAATTATATAGGGTTCAACAAGAGGAAAACAAATATTAATTTTCAATTCTTGGTATTCAATTGAGTTTTCCCTAAAATAGATGATTCTGACAGTGTAAATGGAAAGATTTGTCAAAATTATGGGGGAAAAAAAATTTGAATGTAATGCGTGAATATCTTTTCCATCACAAACGATTGAATTCTTTTTTCGCTCATTTCTAAATAATAGCATATACCTTTATAAAAAAGAAAAATTATGGCCACATAAATAACATATCAGTCGACAATAAAACATAAATTCCAAACTATTCCATAAAGTGGTATGTTTTTCACCAACGCGCCTTCTACTTAAAGACATCAGTCAGAAAACCATCGCAAATAAGTTTGCGCTTCATCAGTACATTGTAAATCTAGTTGTATTTCGAAATTGGCTGTCTTTCACAGCTTTTTTGCCCATTTTGCGAAAATCAAATAGTAGAGCCAAAATCACCATCACGTGCAATAGGTGACTGGCAGCCGAGTCAAAAATTATCAGAAAAGGTATACAAATACTGATCACTGCTGTCAATTGAATTTAAAGATGATTTTCTATGTTATTTTTGTAGTATCTTAAATTCAATCCAAGTTGTGGAAAAGTGAATGTGTTTTAATCACTTAAAACATATTCAGCACAAATTTCAAATTATGTTGATTTCATGTGGGTCTAAAAAGTGGAAAATCCGAAAGTATGGAGTACTACTATGAATTTGGAGGGCTAATTGAGATGTCGCCTCCCCTCCTCCCAGGGAATATCTGACAATTTAAGTCCATAGATTAAATGTTTTTGCAATAAGATATAATACTGTCTGCAGGTAACGATGAATCAGGTGTGTATCCTAATATTAAATTTAACAATGGAATATTTGTTGCTTCTTTTTTCCTTTCTTTTTGTGACTTACCATCCTATTCTCATCTCTGTTCAATTGTATCCTCATTTCGGAAAAAAAAGGGTCAAATAGTAGATTGCCTCCCCCCTTCCGGGTTAGCGCCCCCTCTGGGAAATCCTGGATCCGCCACCCGATTATCTGTAACATTGGTGTTGTGGCATCTGGGAATATTTCCTTTTCATTGCGTCCTTTCTTTGAATGTGACCCCCCTCCCCTCACCAGGATGTGCAATGCTTTTCTCTCTTTCTCATCGATTTTCATTTTAGCGAAACATTAAAACGCAGTTCAGTTGGAAAATTTGTTTTATGAACAAAGTGACCTTGATTTCTAATCGGCTACATAAAATTCCTCAGAGGCATCCATTTGGTGGGCCTGTAGCCCAACCACAACTCTGGTGAACATTGAAAGATGTATGCTGTTTGTGATACTGGTAGAAAAGTCTTCTTGTGTGGTCTCTCTACTTTGGTGAACAGTTGCCAGGCAACTAATGTAGGGCTGATGTTGTGAGGAGATTTGGGTTAGAAAGAACCAATGGGAAGTGAGAGTCGGGTGCCATCAATCAAGATAGCAGGATACAGGAGGGGTTCCCTATGCAAATAGCTCAGTGAACCCGCCAGTTACACTGTGTATTGAGGCAGATAAGTTGTGAAGTTCAATGCTGAACTTGGAATTTAAGTGGATTTTTACTCGTTTACAGCACAAAACTATGGATTTAAAGGTTTATACGTATAACAGTTCGTCTAGAATAACGTAATGTTCAGGAATATGGAGTATTTTGTGAATGGAAATATGCCGAAAGAGTGTGAAAAGTGTGAGCCTCTATTGCCTACATGATGTGAATTGATCAGGTTACCCACGTTTGTAAAACATGGCTTTTACTAAGCGAGATTTAGCGAATCTCAGAGATTTAGAGGATTTATTAACGAGAACCAGTTGGGTAAATGCCTCCCTGGCATACAGGCAGATAAAAAGGGTAAGTAATACCTTTGTTTTGGGGTGAATATTTCCGTTTTGCTTCTCCACATTGTAAACCATGTCTTGCACGAGGCTCGTTGAGGTTACTTAAACGAGCTATCAAGAACTTTACTAAAAAATTAAAACGACAAATGACTATTTTATTTAATGTTCACTTAAAATATTTGGCGACTGTTCCGTCGAAACCGTTACCCAATTGTAATGTTCCCTGTCACATGTTTTACACAAGGTTCTTTATGAGGTAAACCTATTCAGGGCCTCTTGGTTGTAATCCTGTATGTCTGCTAGCTGGGTGGCTTGATACTTTCCTCAGCTCAGTGCTTTTTGCCAAATAACTTGTGTGCGTCTGAGAAAAAAACACTTTTTATACCACCCTAGTTGGGATTACTATTCAGAGTGAGAATCCACATAAAAGACCGTAAATTACTCGATATTTATGCTTGTTTACAAATTTATATGGGTATCCATTACCAAATGTACAGTATCAGTTTGCAAGTTGAGCCTAATCACCTTAAGAACAATGCAAGGGGCTAAATCAGACCGATTTTTAGAAATTAACAGGCCAAAATTAATTATCCCAGTAGGTATTGAGGTATTGAAATGCAGACAATCAATTTCAGGCAATGAATTGTCTTTCTTAGTCATTACAGACATCTGTGTTCCAGACAAACTGTACTTGTACAACATTTACAAAGTGAAACAAAAATGTATCTATTGGCCGTGGCATGTTTTTCTTTAATGTTACCCAATTCTTAATTGTGTAAATTTTTGTTTAAGGGAAAAGCATACGGAAATGTGTGTGCCCTTTGGGTACGTGCTCAACTACAAAGGAATCTCTACAGTTTAGGATGTTTTACTCAGAAACATTGTGGCAAAGTATTATTTGTTGGAATATTATTACTTTCCCTGTGCTGTATTGGACTGAAAACCGCGTCAATCGAGACCAACGTGGAGAAGCTATGGGTAGAAGGTAATATCTCTATTTGGTGTCCATACATAATAATTTTCTATTAATTGTGTAATTGTAAAAATAGCCAATATCTTGAGCAGCAAACTTCGCCGTATTGCAACGCTGAATCTTTGCTATTCCTTATACAAAGAATTGGTTAGACTGATAAAAGTGGAAGGAGATATATTCGTCCAGGAAAGGATTATGTTGGGTTTATCGCTGAATCAGGCATGCAGACTGCTTTGTATTCACAAACTTGCTCATGTTGGTGTACCCTGGTATTTTCTTGGGAATCCCACAAGTATAAACAGTAGGAAAGATGGTCCGACGTGTATTATTGCCAGATAACAAACTCTTCTTGGATGCCAGTGTACTACATAGATGCATTGGCTCAACCCCCCCCCCCCCAAAATTTTGCTCTAAATATTTCTTTATGTAGACCGCTGTGTGTGGTCTTACATAACCCTCGCCAATAAATGTGGGAATGTCAACAGTTTCTTCTGCGTTCATGATTTGTTGGACGAACTAAGGTGTACTATCCATTCTTTTTGCAACACACCATGTATTATTTTTAGTGAAAAGAAATGAAAATTTCTTACATTTTGACAGTCATATATTTACAATACACCCAGGTATGTTGACATCAGTGTTGACATTTTTATTGACGAAAAGATGACTGTCAACAAAGACTTGTGCATCAAAGAATTGCAAAGTTATCTTGCTTCAGAGCAAATAAATGTTCTGAAGATGATGAGAGGCCTCTTTGTTAGAGTTTTACTCTTTTGGTTAGATTGTTTCACGTGATTTTAAAGCACTTTAAGGCAAAGTTCTATTCATAAATAGGTGTGATTACCTGAGATAAACCCATTCTCGGCGTGCTTTAAATTAGTTAAACAGACTCTACTATTGTGGACTATTAGTTTTAAATCATTCTTGACCTTCGGTCTCGAATGCTTTCAAACTAATAATCCACTCAGTATCGTCATTTAACTAATACGGAAAGACTTCATAATGCTGTTCACATAAGAAGTAGAAGTTTCGCAGACTAAAAATTGCCATTTATTTGAAGTGAGTAGTTATGATCAGTAGTGCATGTGCTCCACCCCAGACTGCAACTGAGAGAAGATCAAACTATTGATAGTTTAGTGACCTGAAAAGAGCGATGGCACTGCTACATATAACCTAGCAGACCACACACAGTTACTCCCATACCACTGTATGGGTGGCCTTCAATCATCTAATGATATCTGGCAATTGCCTTCAGTAGATCCATTTGTGTAAACAATCCTGGAGTTCCGCGGATCATATCAAAGTTCAATTTCTCTGCTGATTCGGTGATAATGTCCAGAAAATACTCCACTGTTTGTTACCAGTCAGTTAATTTGAACACGTTCAAAGGCTTTAAAAGATGTCGGTTTCCATCATTTATCATTTTGTCCATTTAAAAATAGTGCGGCCTTACTGGAAAAGAAACTAAACAGAAAATATAAACTTGTTTTCAAAAATGCACAGGCCGCTTGAAGCCTTGAAAGATACTCGGGGAAAATCACAGATTTAGAGACTCGTCCTCTACTACACCAGTCTCTATATCTGCGGGGAAAATGGACTTGGAGGATAATGTACGTGGAGAATGCTGCGTTTGTTTGTGGAGGGTTAACGGAGACGAGGGATGTTTACCTGCAGTCCTGGGTAAACATGGGGCATCAGAAAGATGGCCTGGCACACAGAGAAAGGGCAACATTGCTCCGGGTACGCAGAAAAATCACTGGATCTAACATACGTACCGCGTTTCACTGAGTACAGATCTAACCCATGAAGAAGTGGGAGAAAAACACGTTTTTGAACCCAGATGGAGAGGTTGTGATAAAGTGATCAAGCTGTCGTTTCCTTCCTTTATTCTTTCATATTTTGCTTGAATCAAATAATTTTAGGTACCGGTGTATCTGATGTGTTTTAGGTAGTTCACTCAGATTACTCTTGTACTCATTTTGCAGCACCTTTCTTCAGTCAAATCGTCCAATAGAAATTATTGCCAGTTTCGTATTTTAGAAAGAAACGACCGAAGGTGGCACCTGTGCTTCGTTATATCTGTGTATTGTGTCCCATGACTAGACTGGTGCAAATAGACATGAGCATGACACAGTTTTAGGGAACAAAGTTGAACTCTGAGGTTGAAGGGGCGATGGCGAAGTGCCTGAGGTTAAACTGTTACGTGTTCTGCAGAATTCCGCAACATGCGAAATTAAAATCCCCCCATCCTCCCCTCCCCTCCCGTTTCTTCGGGAACCTTGGCAGAGTAAAACTTCTTTGTTTATTGGACTGCAGAAATGTGCTTTTTAGAAAAATAACTGAATCTATGTTAGTGCAATTACTACACCAAAAGAGATCCATTACTAAATAGTTAATTGTCGATTTCTTGAATGTAAAGGAAAAAACAGAATACTAATGAATTGAAGTCTCGCCATAATATTTGATCAATTAACGAAGTTAAGTAAAATGATGGCAAGAGCCAAGAACATGATACACGGATTAGAATTTGCTGTATAATTTGGTTGCCCATTGCAAGTAAACCGCGTGTAGTTAATTCTACAGGAAAGGCGCCACTACACAGCCCTTACAATATTAAGCTAAATTATACAGATAATATTGAACCGATATATGCTTACCATAAATAGAGGGTTTCCTTGAAAATTTTTAATTAAATTGAACGTTTGTACAGAGAAGAGTATGTAGAATCCACCTCGCTCATGACCCTTGCTATTTGCTGCAATGTTCAGACCACACAAGTTGCTTGGGTGCTTCGCTTGCATGGTACACCAAGTCGCAGTAAACATGAATCATCCATTGTTATGCCGGAATAGGTAGAAGTGTTGGTCAAGTTGACGTCGAAACGCCTCTGGCGATACTGTAAAACGTCAAGAAAGCAGCCACTTGCCCTGTCGCACTTAAATAGTACTGAGATATTGTTAAGATAGGCTTTATATTCGTGGACTATAGAATTTCTTGTAAATGACAATAAGAGGTAATCATTAATCAGAAAAGGGAAAATCCCAGTGGAATCTCTAATGACAATCGTAAATTAAAATGATGTAAATTGGAATCGAATAAAGACTTTACAACACCCTGCAGATAAATTCTGACTTTCCACCAACTCAAACAAAGAATGATCAGTCAAAATAATTATTTGAATTTGCAAGGCATTTTTTTCTGGTGGAAATATCTGCGCATGTTACTTCATATTTGATTTTAATTATTCGAATTTGTGAAGCTTTTTATAGAAAAAGTAAATCTGTTATTTTCATTCTTCAATTTGACAATTGTTTAAATTACTGCAGAGGACGGAAGATTAGAGCATGAACTAGCTTACAGCAAATCCAGACTTGGGGAAGGGAGCGGTATCACCAGCGAATTGATCATACAAACACCTCAACATGGTGGGAGTATTTTATCCGTGGATTCATTGCTTCTTCATTACAACGCTTTACTTGCTGCTTCCCAAGTTACAGTTGACATGTACGACATGTGAGTGTTCGTCATTATATATCCTAGTTATCGATAAATTGACTTTTCTCCCAACTTTTCTGCCAAAATCATTCATCTGTTTAATTTTACCACTGCAGAACCTGGAAATTCAAGGACCTGTGCCTGACAGCAACATTCCCAAGCTTTGATGAAGCTGTCTTTGATAGAGTAAGTAGCATTTGGCAAAATGTAGTGACAGCTCATAGAAAAGAAGTGTCCCGAACGCAATAAATTATAACTATATTGGAACAAGAAAATTTCAACGTCAATATTTCTTCTTTTTTCAAATTCGTAGATCTGTATAAACGATTTCCCCAGGAAATAATTCTAAATTTGCCAATAAATGCGGACAATAATAAGTACGAATGGACAGTCCAGACAGTGGCTATATACCCTACACCATACATGCCCTTTAGCAAAGCGCATTTAGGGTGGTGTGTCTGTCCTTGCAGCGGTCAATGGTCATTTGGTGCAAACCATTCTTTACATTGGTCTACCATTTCACAAAATTTAAATGAAGGACTTTAATATCCTTTCTTCTTTACTGTTTGAACTGCCCCCCTTTCCCCCACATCGTGTTATCCATCAAAGCTTCAACCATGGGAATTCATGAAATGCATGCACTGAAAATCCTCCCAACTCTTTAAATGCTGCCCAAGCCATGGTAATTTCTTGATCTAAACTTTGTAATTTGAAACAAATTTATTGAACATAATTTTTTCCTTTCATGCAGATGCTGGATAATCTTCTGCCATGTATTATTATAACGCCATTAGACTGTTTCTGGGAAGGAAGTAAAATCCTTGGACCAGATTATGGTTTATTCGTTCCGTAAGTATATTATGCGCTTTTCATCCGTCCTGTAATGCTGGGTCACGTTGATTATTAACGGAATAGATAGAAAAAATCTTCAAACCACCAACTTTTTGGCAGCTTGGTTTTCTAGATTTAAAGGAAAAAGATTACATGGGATAACTTATTTCTTGCCCCCTCGCAGCGGCTGTGAAATGTAGTTGTCAGTAGGTTTGATCTATTTTCTTTGTGATAAATTCTAAAACTTAGACTTGTGTACATGTAAATTCACCGTGAGTTCACCACATAAGCACAAATTTACCGTCCGTACTTTATGAAGCATTTTGATAAAGGAAGAAAGGAAGCGATGTTAAACTTTACTCGAACGCTGGAAATACGTCTTTCAAGTGCTGTCAGTTGCACCTGGACTTTCAGACTGAGGTGATGTCTTCTTCGCGAGAAGTGGTTGAATGTTTTGTCGTTTTAAAGGATAGGAACACACTGACCTCGGCAACTCAAAGCATTCATAATCAACTACCAAAGTCAAGATATTTTTCTGTTGATTTTGATATCTTTGTCAAATGTTATGGTGACATCACTGAAGCAAACATCAAGGAACACAAGAACAATTTCCATAAGAAATATGCTTTTCGTCTGAAGTTCTATGTAAAACTGAAGAGACGTTTACATTAAAACCCGGCTGTAATAATTGCACAGTAGTTGGATGATGATAAAAAAAGTAATACAAATTTTTTAAAAAAATGAAAGAAGTTCTTTGGATGATTTTCGCCATGAACGCACCGGGCCACAATTTTTTCCCCAGAAGAAACGTGTTGATAGCTTGATTTATTGGTGTATCTGACGCTTGCAGTGTATATGATTTAAATTAATAAAAATTAAACAGTCCAATTACAGATTCGTACACACAGATCAATTACAGAGGCGCCCACGCAAACAGTTAAATTGTATGGGTACCATAGAAATTAAGACGTTTGCATGGGCGCCTCTAAAATTATAAAAAGTATGGGCCAGACGAGTGGACCCATTACAATATAGTAAACCCCCAGGATTCAATCATAAGACAACTCAACAAGCTAGATCTATCAGTTACTCAATTTGTGCAATGAAAGTAAAATGCCACAGTTGTAGTACATGTATTGTTAAAATTTGCATTTGGAACATTTGTGCGGGGCCAAATTGACTTGGCGATAGTGTGACTTGTGTGTAATGGTTCATTCACACGCACAAAATCCGACACCGATTGGAAGGCACATAAATCAGTAAGTATGAACACTTCATATCATTTGTCGCTTTCATAATCTTTTTACATACTTCTTTCAGGGGTGTACATAAGGATGTTAGGTGGTCGAATTTGCATCCTGTTAATCTAGTCAAGCAGTTGGAGCAATTCGGACTTAATATTGATGGAGACGCAATTTTACAACTAATGGACAGAGTGAGTTCGGTCCTCAGGGTGCTTTATATTTGGAACCATATCATTGAGAATGCGTTGTTCTTCGTTTCAGAGGAATAATTTGCAAAAAATAGTGTTGTTTGTGTAATGGCACTGCCAATTGGTAAATATTTCTCATCTACTTTTGGTTCAGGCGGGGATATCAAGCGCATACCAAGAAAAGCCATGTCTTAATCCAAGCGATCCAGAATGTCCACTTACGGCACCAAATAAGCAGTCTAAACAGGTAAGCAGCAGTACATGGAAAACAAGAATTATTAGAATAAATCGGGACACCAGGACAGAAGGCACAAAATGTTTCTTTGAAATAAGTGTAGTTTTAAATTTTTTAATTTCTTATTTAGCAACTTAGGTTTAATGTATGGTTTGTTTTTGAAAGTTGCCGGATATTGGAGCAGAGCTAACAGGAGGTTGCGCTGGTTTTGCTGCGAAGTACATGCACTGGGAGGAAGACTTGATTGTAGGTGGAATACAAAGAAATAAAACGGGTTACATTCAGAGGTAAACATATTTTGTGTACATAATTTCATTGTGGTTTGTATTCTCCAGCATCTAATAATTATTTTGAAGGCAACGCTTGAAATGTTAGGTTAAGTACTTCGTATTCATATCAGTATTTGTATGAACATACAATAAGAACAAACAAAAACACGGAGCACTTTCTTCAGGTGGTAATTTTTTGTGACATTTGGAATTGCAAGACCACCCACCTAGAAATTGGGGGCCATTCAAAGGTGTTTCCTTCATCATATATAGTTATGGTTCAGGGCGCCTTGAAAGCTTTTTAAGAGCGACACTATTCATCGTCATGGTTGAGGAGCCCAAGAAATTTGAAGAATATAATCGGGCAGAAGTATGTGGCCAAAAAGTTCTGAAAGTAGAAATCCAAAACCTACACACGAGTATTACAGGATTTCGTTTTGATTTATGCCCTGATAGTGGAAATACTTTAAAAGTGAAAACGCTGCAAACTCCTTATTCAAGACAATTCGAGACTTCATAAGTCTGCGAAGTCTCGTATATCCAGTAAGCATTGTGCCGCAACACGTCCCCACAAGGAATTTTACCAACGAACGTGTTGAACTAGTGCGTATTAGTTACTGGACTGCTAGAAAATATCTTGTCAAATATTGACTACTGGCTTTTCGGGTGCAAACTTGTCATAACTGATACAACATTTGAACGTTCTTCAAACAAGCTTTTGCCCAAAAAAGGGTAATTGGCAAGATGGCGTATACAACAAAACGTTTCCATTTAAAAAATCGGCTGGTGATTTCTTTTCCCACATATCTGCTTTGATCCGTATAATTCAAAGGAAATCAAAGTACTACATCATTGACTTCTTCGGTGATCAATTGGATCTGTTTCACAGTGAAAAGTTAGTGAACAACAGCTGTTCTCCCGTGTTCAGGGAATACACCTAAGAAAGCTTGGTAAACTCACCTGTCAGGTCATACTCGCAGGTCTGGTATGTTTGATATGTAGAACAATGTTCAGCCGATAGATATATTATTACCAGTACTGTTGCTTTTGCGCTCTGGGCCACATGTCCATGGTTTTGTGTGGTCTGACTCTTCAGAGCGACACATGGGTGCAACACAATACACGTTAACCCTTTTCCAGCCAGAGGTTTTGTAAACAGTGTATCGTCCTCACCCACGTGTTTCTCTATAATGCAAGAAATAATTTACAGAATCATGTAAAACTTCACAGAATGGTTGGAAACAAACTAACCAATGGGTAGTAACTGT
>JBCAUG010729588.1:0-12077 GCA_038406175.1 Haplosyllis leylae | reverse complement strand
AGGCAACTTTCTATTCATCGTCGCAAGTGATTATCTTGATGAATGAAAGTTGCCTTTAAAAGTCGTTAAATTAGTTAATGACCATGACCTTGGTTGATTATCAAAAACAATAGCTCTCGCCCTTCAGGCTCGAGCATATTATTTTTGATAATCAACGCGGCCTAAGTCATTAACTATAACTTAATAACCGTATGACGAGGTGTTTCACTGAATTAGTGTGTCCACGGCAGTAGGTGAGGACCTTTAATTCAGTGAAACACCAAGTCAGATGTTTTATTAACTATTTTTAAAACTTTCCCATTGAAATAACACTGGTTTGAGTAGAGATAGCATGTGCCTTAAATTTTGTGAAACTACATTGCATTGATTTGGTATGCATTCAGTGGCGGATCCAGGATTTCCCAGAGGGGGTGCGCCAACTGCAAAGGTGGGGGCACCAACCTATGATTTTTGCCAATTTTCCCCAAAAACTACATGAAATTGGGAAATTTGGACCGAGAGAAGGGGCGCCTCCCCCCCTTGGATCCGTCAATATGCAGCATTTCAGTTCAATTGGATAATAATTCCATTGTTGGGCCTTGACTTGATATGCATTTCAGTTCGATTGGGAATCATTAAAGACAGGAGCAGCACCACATACAGATTTCACTGCTTTTCCAATGAATAGAAATTTGCCTTAAAAGTTTTTAACATCTTGCGAAGACATTCCGGGATATTAGTGTCGCAACTCGGCCCACGTGTCGTGAAAGGTAAAAGTTGTCACAAAAGTTACAGAAATCATCCTTACCTCGTATATTTGCGTTTAGTCATAATAGAAGTTCCCTCTTATCCAAACATCATGTAACAAGCGTACATACAGACACTGAGCACCGAGGTGTGAACCGTCCCGCAGTCTCACACACACTGACTGAAGCTGAAGCCTCCTCGTCTCAACCGCTACAGTTTGAAAATGCGGCTACAATGATAAATACGTCCAGAGGACATGAGCTCATTTGACTGTCCTGTAAAATCTTACAAAAAGCTTAATTGCCTGAAATTTATTTGTGCAATGGACTTTGGTATATCTATCTTCATACTAAACTTGAAAAATCAATCTTGATTTTGTCTAAAGTCATGTCCTTTTGACAAATATTTATGTGTCATTTGTAATAAAAAATGAAGCATGTTAGAATTGAAATTTATTGAAATGAATAACACTTTTTATAAAATTGTACTGAAACTGTCAAAACAAATCTCCATATCAGTCTGGAAATTTTCACTTTTACAATTCATTCTTTCACTGTAAATAAAGATTAAAATATGCAAAACTACATTGTGTTTCAAATTTCTCTGCAAAATGTCCAATGCTACATTACTGAATTGTTTTAATTTGTCCAATAACTGAATTTTAAAACTCAGTTGGAATGATATCTCTACTGGTTCTTAGACCTAATAAAATCTGCAGAGATATATGTGACATTTCAGATCTGTCCACCTTAAAAGTTGATAATTTTACATATTTTCATGCTATTCAAAAAAGAATATCTGCAAAAAGACATTTATGACATAATTTTGTATTGAAACAAATATCTGCTAACTGCACCCTAAGGTAAACAGACAAGTTGTGCAACATTCCACAAAATTTTGTTATGAATAATTTGGATGGCCTCCCCTCCCAAAACTCGAATATCTTTATCATGACAACAAATTAGGAGTGCTCCACAAAGATGAAACTCGAATATCTCTGTCATCACAACAAATTAGGAAGTGTTAAACGAAGGTAAAACGCGGATATCTCTATCATACAGGTGATGAATAAAGTCATCAATGACATTTTTGCTTTCTTAATGGGGAAAATCAAGTTCAAAACAAACAGTTAAAAATTAAAAACACGGTTGGCACGTCAATAATCCACTTGGGAAATACAATAGCCAATCAAAACGCTAGGTGTGTGTAAATAGATCTCGACGTTTTCTTTGACTTAGTAAAAATCACATTGAATTGTCACATGTGAAGAAACTGTCAACATGTTTGAAAGAGCTCCAACCTGTCACTATATTCACAGTCCTTTTAAATTTAACCGAAGTTTTATCCTGGCTTTTTGTGGTTCAATTTTCACTCCTTGGAGTGATGTGATTGTACCAGGGTACAATTAAATTAAATTGAATTTAGATTTTGATGTCCTTCACTTTTTAAATAAAAAATTGAAAGACATAAGTCCTTTTCGTAGGGCCACTGATACCCTTGTTTTGAACCAGGGTTTCTAAGCCAGGATGGACATAAGAGATTTGCATGCATTGTCACCTTCATGCAAAAATTCTTAGATTCAACTCTAGTGTGACACCTGCTAACCTTCATGGTAGCCTTACGTACGCGCAAGACGTTTATCCATTATATGAAAGAATACTTCATACTTTTTCCTGCTGTTCATAATGCCATCACAATCCGTTCACAATCCTGTTTTTCCGTAATTGCCTGATCTGACAATCTTGCATTTTTGTGTTTCAGTTTATGTTTTTTTCTTGATTCCTTCCAGAGCTGTCAACTTTGTGCTGTAAGGAAAGACTTAAATGCAAATTAGAGAAGTTAAAAAAAAGTTTCATACATAAATTTGCAGTGTTACGGTTAAAGCACTGCTCATACCGCTACGAGCATGCTAGGGCCATGGTTTTTAACTGTTTAACTTTTAAGGCTACTTTCTATTTTTCACTTTCGATAAAAAAGAAGAAATTTTGGCCGGGGGGAGGGCGTCCCTCGCACTCCCAAAACAGTGTATCCGCCACTATTGATGAACACTTTTCATACATTTAGTGACCAAGATACTTACTTAATAACTTTTGTAAATAGAACACGGCCCAACCTGCCTTTGAGAAGAAAAATCCCCAAGAACCCTGACGGAATATTGAGGGAAAGCTAGAAAGGGAAGTGTACTTGTAATTGTGGTATTGGATCGATTCGTTTCAGTCCCAGTGAAAAACGTATCCTACCTAAAAAGGGATGAAGTAGAATTTTACTGTGACAAAACTACCCACTCCTTTAAACATGAGGGGCAGAGGACCTCATCAGTTCCCTACTTTCCTAAACACATGACAACTGTCTCCCTCAGGCTTTGAGGTTCAAGGGTAGAGTAGGTTTGAAGTTGTAAAAATGGACCAGTGTCAGGATATAACAAGGAGCTCTTCACCAAGACAACTTATACTCTGTGAGGTGAAACCCTGATAGAAAATAGGAGACAACTTCATTCTTTCATTACTGGCCTTTTTGGCAGTTAGGCCTCCTGACGTTGGACCAGTTAACTGACCCTTCACTTCACATTCTATTCATTAAAATCAAAACACAATGGATGCCATTTGTTAATGATATCAAAGAAACCAACTACAAAAGCCAGTTATGAATTATCCTTTCAAAGGGGTTTCCAACACAGCAAACAGAAAATCCAAAATCCCCGGCAAAAGAGCCATTTTAAAATCATACATTTGTATTTATATTGGGGCAGATATAACAGGTACATAACAATAATAATGTCATTGAACTCATTAGATCAATTCCTTTACAAACATTTCTTGTTTTGTGTTACTTTTGACTTTCCTAAGATGACAAATTAGCTTCCAGGATTTCCTACTTTGAAGTCATGCAGTAGAAATTGACAGGTGTATTGTTAGAGAGTTGGACGTGCCTTACCTGAGAGTTACCTGTGCGCCTTGTTCTTTGATCTGTTGATGTTTCAATCAATTACGTGACGTAATAGATTCTCTCTGAATATGATCTAAATTGGCAATAGCCCTGTGAAGGCACCGTGTGGATTTAAAATGAATGGCTCACCTGTCAACATGTTTCTAGCAAACCCTGTGAAGAAACCCTGTGGATTTAAAGTGAATTTCTGACCTGTCAAGACGTTTCTACCAATAGTCCTGTGAAGACACCCTGTGGATTCAAAATGAATGTCTGACCTGTCAAGACGTTTCTACCAATAGTCCTGTGAAGACACCCTGTGGATTCAAAATGAATGTCTGACCTATCAACATGTTTCTAGCAATGGTCCTGTGAAAACACCCTGTGGATTCAAAATGAATGTCTGACCTGTCAACATGTTTCTAGCAATAGTCCTGTGAAGGCACCCTGTGGATTCAAAGTGAAAGTGATGTGTCTAACAATAATTTTTTTTCTGAGCAATATCAACAAAGCAACTATCAAAAGATTCCATGGGGTGTTGAATAGCAATCATTTTTTTACATTTGTAGAATAACAAGCATAAAATCCACAACTTGTAGAAAAACTATTGCGGATTCCACAGGGTGCAAAATAGGAATATTAGGTTGCACTTGGCTTAGAAAAACAATCATGGACTTTGTGGGGTGAAAAGTAAGAACAATGCATTCCACAGTAAATCAAGGTGCAGAACAATAGTTACAGATTCTACAGGATGTAGAGTAATATTCACACATTACACAGGGATGTAGAGTAACAATCAGAGATTCCATAGGGTGCAGAGTAACAGCCAGAGATTCCATGGGGTGTAGAGTAACAGCCAGAGATTCCATAGGGTGTAGAGTAACAATCATGAATTCCTAATAAACAATGATTCCATAGGGTGTAGAGTAACAGCCAGAGATTCCATAGGGTGTAGAGTAAGACTAATGGATTTCTAAGGTGTAGAGTCACAGAGATTCCATGGGGTGTAGAGTAACAGCCAGAGATTCCATTGGGTGTAGAGTAATAATCATGAATTTTTAAGGTGTAGAGTAGCAGAGATTCCATGGGGTGTAGAGTAACAGCCAGAGATTTCATGGAGTGTAGAGTACGAGCCAGAGATTCCATGGGGTGTAGAGTAACAACCAGAGATTCCATGGAGTGCGTGGCAACAAACAACAGGTTGTATAGGGTGCAGAGCAATCAGAGCTTTAAGTATTTCCTGACTTCCTTCCTTGGAAGTTTTCTCAAAGACTCGAGATGCGGAAGGAAGATGATGCTCGGTTTGTTTGTTGTTGCGTTTTTCCATGTTCTTGGTGCCAGAGGTGAGTAGACTTGCGCCAGAACAAAAACAATTCTCACCTGATTTCTGCTACTTTTGTCTAACAAACTAAAATGGGGAGTATGGAAGTATGCGTGTACTTACAGGTGACTATGAACTGCGGTTCTACACTGGGAACTTCCATGACTCCGGTACTTCAGGACAGGTGTACTATAGCCTGGAGGGAACCCATGGGAACACCAGCAGGATCAATGTCAGCGGTGGGGACTTCTCCCCAGGAGGGTGAGTTCCCTTGAGTGGGTGTCTATTTTGTATGGAGAGGGTAAGCTTTCTGGTGGGGGTGTTAGGTTTTGCCTGAAGGGGGTGAGTTTTCTAGTGGGGGTGTTAGGTTTTGTCTGAAGGGGGTGAGTTTTCTGGTGGGGATGTTAGGTTTTGCATGGAGGGGGTGAGTTTTCTGGTGAGGGTGTTGTTTTGTATGGAGGGGATGAGTTTTCTGGTGGGGGTGTTAGGTTTTGTATGTAATGTTGAGTTTTCTGATGGGGATGTTAGGTTTTGCATGGAGGGTGAGTTTTCTGGGAGGGGGGTGTTAGGTTTTGCATGGATAAGATGAGTGAGTTTTCTGCAAGGGGTGTCAGGTTCTCTTCTGAGGGTGAGTTCTCTGCTAAGGATTTCAGGTTCTACTTAGAGATGAGTTGTCTTTTTGGAATCT
Source organism: Haplosyllis leylae (assembly GCA_038406175.1). Taxonomy (NCBI): domain Eukaryota; kingdom Metazoa; phylum Annelida; class Polychaeta; order Phyllodocida; family Syllidae; genus Haplosyllis; species Haplosyllis leylae. The sequence continues at coordinate 6,417 of JBCAUG010729588.1, read as the reverse complement.
CAGTCTCCTCCTTATTTTCTTTGGACAGTGGAGGGAGGGGGAGTCAGATTCTCATTGGAACGGGAGGGGGGGGCGGCTGATTTATGGTTTGGCATAATATTTTTACCTTACAAACAATTCTGATTCCACACAAATTCAATATATAAACTTGTTTCGTTTCTTTCCAATACATGAGATCTGGAAACTGGTTTCGGTTTCCACCAATCAATGGACCATTTAAGAAAATCAAACTGCGCCAAACCACTCTGATTCAAATTGCAGCCTCCTATATATTAAGGATGGTTGACATCTCTCATCGAGAAGAAGACGAGAAACAACGGAAATTACTTTCCTGAAGGGCTGCAATTTACTGTAGGGTTATCTTCATTATTTTGCACTTGAAATTGACTTAAAGTTGCTGTAAAAGACAGGCCAGGCATCGCTTTATGCAAAACGATGCCAAAGTGAAACAGTTTCGCTTCCAAAGAATGTCGATCGAAAGCAACCCACATCTGGAGGTTACAGGAAGGAAATGATTTCAGTCCTCTCTATCTGTCTGTCTGTCTGTCCATGGTGAGGGGGAGAAATTTGGGTGGGTCCCCAACCCATGATGCAGTGCCCCAGCAAGATTTTCATTTCTATATTTCAGAGAGACGATCTTCACTCATATCGGGGAGTATGGAAGTTTTCATTTGTATGTTTCAGAGAGACGATCTTCACTCATATCAGGGAGTATGGAAGTTTTCATGTTTATGTTTCAGAGAGACAATCTTCACTCATATCGGGGAGTATGCAAGTTTTTATTTGTGTGTTTCAGAGAGACGATCTTCACTCTATCGGGGAGTATGGAAGTTTTTATTTGTGTGTTTCAGAGAGATGATCTTCACTCATATTGGGGAGTATGGAAGTTTTCATTTTTATGTTTCAGAGAGACGATCTTCACTCATATTGGGGAGTATGGAAGTTTTCATGTTTATGTTTCAGAGAGACGATCTTCACTCATATCAAGGAGTATGGAAGTTTTTATTTGTGTATCTCAGAGAGGCGATCTTCACTCATATTGGGGAGTATGGACGTTTTAATTTGTGTGTTTCAGAGAGATGATCTTCACTCATATTAGGGAGTATGGAAGTTTTCATTTTTATGTTTCAGAGAGACGATCTTCACTCATATTGGGGAGTATGGAAGTTTTTATTTGTATGTTTCAGAGAGATGATCTTCACTCATATCTGGGAGTACGGAAGTTTTCATTTGTGTGCTTTAGGGAGGTAATCTTCACTCTATTGGGGAGTATGGAAGTTTTCATTTGTATTTTTCAGAGAGATGATCTTCACTCTATTGGGGAATATGGAAGTTTTCATTTGTGTGTTTCAGAGAGACGATCTTCACTCATATCGGGGAGTATGGAAGTTTTCATTTGTATGTTTCAGAGAGACAATCTTCACTCATATTGGGGAGTATGGAAGTTTTCATTTGTGTGTTTCAGAGAGACGATCTTCACTCATATCGGGGAGTACGGAAGTTTTCATATGTGTGTTTCAGAGAGACGATCTTCACTCTATTGGGGAGTATGGAAGTTTTTCATTTGTGTGTTTCAGAGAGACGATCTTCACTCATGTCAGGGAGCATGGAAGTTTTCATTTGTATTTTTCAGAGAGACGATCTTCACTCATATCGGGGAGTATGGAAGTTTTTTATTTGTGTGTTTCAGAGAGATGATCTTCACTCTATTGGGGAGTATGGAAGTTTTTCATTTGTGTGTTTCAGAGAGACGATCTTCACTCTATTGGGGAGTATGGAAGTTTTCATTTTTGTGTTTCAGAGAGACGATCTTCACTCATATCGGGGAGTACGGAAGTTTTCATTTGTGTGTTTCAGAGAGACGATCTTCACTCATATCGGGGAGTATGGAAGTTTTCATTTGTGTGTTTCAGAGAGATGATCTTCACTCATATCGGGGAGTACGGAAGTTTTCATTTGTATATTTCAGAGAGACGATCTTCACTCATATTGGGGAGTATGGAAGTTTTCATTTGTATGTTTCAGAGAGACGATCTTCATTCATATTGGGGAGTATGGAAGTTTCGGTAGAATCAGAATTGGACTCAATAACACAGACTTCGGTTCCGATTGGTTCCTGGAGAAGGTAAGAACCTGATTTACTCAAAACGAGGAGTGGCATTGCAAACTGGTCAAATGTAAAATACATTGTTACTTGTACGCTGTTCGTGCAGTACACTGATCAAAGCTGAAAGATACCTGAACTTTCTGTACTTTACTGTGGCAGATCTACTGAGTGGCACTGAGGATGTGCGCTTCCCTCCCTTTCGGTTTTCAGTAATAATTGCCCAAATAATAGGTTAGCTGCCCTCGTTAGGGAAATCCTGTGTCCACCACTGGTTTATAAGAGAAGAACTGGCGGATGGAGACATCAGGTACATTTTTAGATCATTCCCAGTGGCACACCTGCTACTATTGAGTGTTTCAATGGTCTTTTTCATCGGCCTCTCCATGTTTGCCTTTCAACGTCATCTGTGAAATCCGTGACGTTAATGATAGGTGTAAAGCCTTGTTCACACCGAAAGTCAATGTTACCGTCAACGTAAAAAACGCTACATTGACGGGCAAAATGGCTATGCAACCCATTCTGCCCATCACAGTGGCCGGCAAAAAGATCAAAGGTGCCGCCCGTCAATGTTGACGTTGACGTGACGGGGTCGCTCGGTGTGAACAGACCTTAAATGAGACAGAAATCTATGCGGATGGGTGATCGTTCGTATGTGGTGCTGCACCTGCTGTATTGTTTTGTAGTTTGAGGTGCTGGATCTGACAAGACAAATCTTATACAGCATCCCATGTGAGTGCAGGTTGACCGCCACTCAACCTGTCGTTATAATAACATGGAAGAGTAAGTTTATGGCTTTCTATTACATTATAATTCCAAGTTCGTTTTCAAAAAGGTTGCGTAAATTCTAAAACGCCTTGGGCACAACGGGATTTTTCGTTGTTTCACTAGTCCCAGGGACGTGGACGGATTGGTCCGGGTGGTCCTACTGCGACTACACGACGCTACAGAGGCGAAGGACCCGGGAGTGCATCGTGCAATACCCGCGGTGGGGCGGTGGCTGCGACGGGTTGGATCAGGAGACGACACCCTGCTCTCCAGGCGAGTACTTGTCAGAACACAGTGGTGGAGTGTAAGAATCAAATGTGTACCCAAATAGTTTAAGCTATATTCTAAATTTTGTCAACATTTCAGTTGAATGGATTGCTCCATACTCAATGAACGAGAACATTCTCGATTCAAATGTCTCCGTCTGTCTGTCCATCAACGAACCAACCAGAAACAACCTTGTCCACGTGGCTGATATCACCAAGGAAACCAATGTGTCCTATGATGTCATCATCTCCTTGACAACAACAATTGTCAACCGAGTCGAAAATTGCTCTGATACTGGCCTCGTTATCAGCCACCAATCAAGCACAGTCTGTTCATCAAACGCCATTTCCTTGGCAACCTGTGACGTCACAGGAACCGGAAGTTTAAGGGGTGGTTTGTTGCTATGCAACTACAGATGCCCGTGTGATGGCACTGATTGTATCTATGGACTGTACTATGAGCAGTACAAACATTATCTCCAAGGTTACGGTATCAGTGATAATGTTCGGGAGCTGTGCAGGGTGAACATTGTGCAGTAAGCGCTGCCCTCTGGTGTGTCTTGACAACAACAATATAGTTGACAATCACAGCAACAAACAATTTATTGTGACAAACTAACCGAAAATCAATATGGAGTTTAATAAAAGAACACTAGAAATTTCACATCGAATTCACTTTCTTGAAGCAAATTTCTTTTGTTGTGGATAGAAGATTTTGGGACAATTTTTAGGGAGCTACATTTTTGATTAGTAGGACTGATTTGATAGATGGAATTAAGAATTTGAAATGAGCATGACACAAAATTTGGATGTTCTTTCGAGTCGAAATAGATTTAGGAATCGATGTGGTTGATTTGCGTAATTTTTTGTGTGATGACATCAACCATTTAGGACGTATTTTGCAAAATAATTGAGTTTTTCACGATAGGCCTGTCTGATGCATTTCTGTCAGATTATCTGACAGATTTAAAGTTATACAGCACAAAATAAATTTCGTCAAAAAATTTCCCCAGTGGGGTTTAAACTTAGCCTCCAGATCATGAGTCCCACGTTCTACTAACTGAGCTAGTAGGGAATCTGTTGGAGATGGCTGAAGTGAGCCTTCATAAAGTTGTGCTCTATTGATTCTAGAAATAAACAAAGTCCAACATGTAAAGTGGTGCATGAAACAAAAGAAAGCTCCCTTTATACTTCTCCAATAGATTCCCTACTAGTTCAGTTGGTAGAGCATGGGACTCATGATCTGGAGGTTGTGAGTTCAAACCCCACTGGGGAAAATTTTTGACGACATTTATTTTCTGCTGTGTAACTTAAAATCTGTCAGATAATCTGACAAATATGCCTAACGTAAAAAAGTCAATTGTCTTTCTAGTGGAATGAAAATTATCTCAATTTCGTCCCATGGTGAAGCCAACCAATCATCTATGAGAGTGAGCTGAATGAGGGTATAAAAAGTACCAGTACGACGAATACAAGAGATAGGCAAGGTAAAAGAGTTATGAAGAGTGTAATACAGGTGGTATAATGAGACATTTGAGAGGTATCCCATGTTGTGCCAAATTTCTGCTCTAAAACATGAACACTGGGCTATGTGGTATCCCCCTTCCCCGATCCACCAATGTAGGAACTACACCATTGCAAATTACAAATTATCATTGGAGCTGTAGATAACACACCCAGTAAACAGTATCACTACAATTCTTCAGATTTAGAAAATGATATTCAGGTAATAAACCCAGTACACAACATTAAACACAAAATAGAAAACAGGTAGCAAAACTCGTAACGCCTTCAGAATTTGAGACTTTTTAAAGTTTGCGTCATTGACGGCGTTGTTGTGTTCGATGGTGTCAATCTTATAGATCAACACGCCTCCTACAAGCGCAGCGATGACGAAGGACAGTGCTCCGAATATCCAGATATCAACCGCATACAATACAAACAATATGCTTAACTCGTTACCTGATAAGTCGAGGTCAGTTCAGTTGTAAAGAAGCGCAAGAAGCATTTGTCTTGTTCAAATATCTTATCTCTTGATGATCTAATTAAGCAGTGAGAAGGATATTTATTACCTTTTACCTTTCATAACAAGACGGGGTGTTACCGACCTGGCCCTGGCGGTTTGGTCTTCTACCTGACTTTGGCCAGGGCATGGTGGACCCTCCTTCCTAACCAGTCCTTCCTGGCTGGTTCTTCTTTGAGGGGCCTTCCTTCCCATTTGGTCACTTGTACTACATACGTCCTTGGTAATGATTTATGGTTTGTGTGAGTGCCACAGCTACCTAACTACTGTACTGACCTTCATGTAAGAGTGCCACAGCTACCTAACTACTGTACTGACCTTCATGTAAGAGTGCCACAGCTATCTAACTATTGTACTGACCTTCATGTAAGAGTGCCACAGCTACCTAACCACTATACTCACCTTCATGTAAGAGACGGCAGGCAGCTTTGCTTGGATCGTTTCACTTATCGTTACCAGAGTCAGCATCAGTAAGATTCCCAACGAAATCTAAAAAAAAAAACACCAACGTTTTGCCTATTGATAACATTTTTCTGTCTGTGTGGATGTGAGTTCCTACCTTCATCAATGCTGTAGAATAGGGATTAAGAAATAAACCTGGTTCCCCGGATCAATGTCCACCCAGAAAACAAGCCACGAGCACATCACTATCAGGATCGTTGGGATGTAGACCTTAAAAGAACAAGAATGTCTTTCAGTTACAGGCATACACCATCCACAGACCATACAGATCACAAAAACATTGACAATAGACAGAAAATTGATTTCCTAAAATGTGACCTTGACACTGGGCAGCTTTGACCTTAACTTCCAGATTAACTTGACCTTTTAAGTACTTTTAGTAGAATATAAGCATACAGAACTAAAGGTTAGGTAAATATGTAATTCTTTATTTGACCTTGGCTTTGACCCAATGACTTTGATAGTCAATCTTGAGTAGATATTGTCAAGATGTATTTGTGTACTCAAAGTGAACTCCATTGCTGTAGTAGTTCAAAAGTGATAGTCTGAACATACAGACACACCTGACTGAAATTATTACCTATCTGCATGTGCAAATGCAGATGTGAAGCTCTGTTTAAACGTAATGTGTGCGTGCCCGTTTGCGTCAACGTAAACATCAACTTTAACGTTGAGTCAATGGCTGATGCAAGGAATGGGCTTCAGACTCATTCGCTGTGTGTGCGTTTGTGTCACCATTGACTCAATGTTAAAGTTGAGGTTTTGCGTTGACGCAAACGGGCACGCACACGCTA
>JBCAUG010729577.1:0-12077 GCA_038406175.1 Haplosyllis leylae | reverse complement strand
TCCAAAATAATGGAAACAGAATTCAAATACTGACATCAATTAGGCAGTCCAAAATAACTCATCAGATTCGGAATATGTACTAATAATATTGAACTCACATCAACTCTGCCACAGATACAGTCCAAAAATAGAACAGAACCTCTGAACACAAATAGTGAGCAAAGTTAACAAAATGTGAAATTAAAAAATAAAGACAAAAATTTCAAAGGTTATGGGTTGATGTTACATGAAATATTATATACCAGAGATGAAAACAGATAATTTGACAGTAACCAAGGCAACTAAACAAATAAGCTATACGATGACATAGCTTCAAAACTAACAGTCGCAAATTAATGAAACTCACATTAAATGTCAATCTCGCAAATATACGACTTATAAATAAATGCATGATCATAGGTTACTACGGAAACTGGTCATTTAAAGTAAAAATCATAATTCCCTACCCATCCAAAGTCACAGCAAAATAAATAAAGCCATTTAGGGTGTTAAGCAAGGAAACATGAATCAAACGAAATGCCATCAAATGCAGCAACTTGATCTTAAAAAGCAATCAAACCGATCAAATACAATAAACAATCTGTTGCCATGGAAACTGATATATTAAGGCTAATTTAAGCATAACTTCTTTAATAATTGACGGATTTGAAAAATTCCAAAACTTTTAGAATCTATAGGACATAAGTTAACAAATATGGCTATCAAACGTGAAATACAAGGAAATCCCTTGGTTTCGGCTTTTCTAAGGGTGAAAATGATACTAACACATACAACCTAACATAACACACACATATCACACTCACAGCAGCTGTAAGACACCCAAGACATTGCACCCCTACTTTTACTATATATGATTACTCTTCCCGTATGTGCCAAGTGCACGAGTGAAATTGCATAAATGCACCACATAGTATATACACAACGCCACTTAAATAATACTGGACCCCTGATAATTACCAGACTGGCATGGCCTAAACGAATACATTAGCACCAAATACAGTGACGCACATGTAAACAGCCACCATATTTGTTCTAACAGAACAAATAACCGCACACTTACGTATATTTAAGAATTCAATGGAAACGTAATGCAGTATATAAATGCAATAAGTGCACACATGTACATGGCCCGTATCTATCCACTATAATGAGTACAACACTTAACCATCAATGCAAGTGCAACAGTGCACTGCACCATAGTAAAATAAATACTAAAACGTATGAATTAAATAGATACAAGCCAACAAGTCACACCAGTACGGATTTAAATCAGACCCGTAGTGAGTACATTAATGCACTTTTGCACTATGTGGTGCAAATATGATATAGTAAACCTTTCGATTAAACAATGTAAATACATCACAAAGTAGTGCACACACATATAATACTGACCAGTGCGGATTTTAATCAGACCAGTGCAGTAGTGCACACCAATACAATGATGTAATACACTCAAATAGTGTGATAAGATAGATACCCCGATTCAGATCTATATATATATACAGTGCAACATTGCACTAGTGCACCAAAAGCAATATAAACCATGTCGTATAAAGTTCTTCAAAAACCAGTTTATGACGATGCACCACACTGGTGCAGATGCATAAAATACTATAACGCCCTCTGGTGGCATTTTTAAACAAATAATGGCGCCATCTAGTGGATAGTCAGTTCAAACAGTTATGACTGTAAATGGCGATAGCACAATATTGATGCTGGTACACAAGGTAAGCCTGGTATCCTGATGAAAAGTATAGGCGCCACCTAGTGGTTGCTGGCTTGAAACGTTCATGATTCAACATCACATGGTGTCACACGTCACAGATGGTATCACACGTCACAAGGGTATCACACGTCTCACACTATCCTCAGGTGTCCCAATCCATAACCCAAATTTCAAATCGAAACTTATTTAAAAGAACTTATTTATTTAAAAGAACTTACCAAAAAACTTACCCAAATCATTCCAAAACATTAATACATTAGCTAGCGGTTGGAACCTCCAAGTGTTAACCAGCAAAAAGAACGTCTATTGTGACTTTACTTGAGATATGTGTTATTCACGTTTAACACATACTACGCTCTTTTACGCACTTTTACGCTCTTTTACGCACTTTTACGCACTCAGGACACATATTTAGACACATATTAATACATGTATATGTATTTTTAACTGATCCGGTTCACTAGCATAATGTATCGATGTACTGGAATGAAACAAAGATTTGGTTTCAATAAGAGAAATTTAATAAATGTTAATTATTACATTACAACTAATTAGTCAATTGAAAATAATTAAACAACAGTATAGTAAACGAATTTAACCCTGATCAAACAATTCCCCCATCCCCATGGTACTGTAGAAAGCTGCAAATATTAATTTAAATACTTTTAAATATTTTTAATTCAATAATTAGACTCACACACATATACACCTATCCCCCATTCATACTCACATGTACGCACGCATGCACGCATGCACACACACACACACACACACACACACACACATGTTTAAACAAATTAAAAGTTTCATTAAAATGGCTACAACTGACTGAATTAATTACCAATAAATTACAATTAAATACAATTAAACGCCATTAGAATACACAGGAAATTATTGTACCTTTACTAATACAGCTGCAAACATGAGTGTTTGCATGCCAGGTCATCCGGATCCATGTTTCAAGGGAAAATCCAGAAATTGGGACCTGGGAGCTATTAAATAAAAATCAAACAATTATCTACATACCCTTATATGGCTATTTTATTGGCGGATTATTGTTTAATAAATAAAAATCAAATTCACATGGTTTGTCCCCAAGGTCAAATGCAATGACAAACATGTCCAAGACAAAAGTGACCAAAAATTACAAAAGAAAGCCAAAACGCCATGAAATACTGCAATAAAATACCATTAGTAACAATAAAAATCAATAAAATAATTTTAAACTACTTACCTTCCACATGTATGAAGCTCTCCTTGGAGTGGCCTTCAGTTAAGCATGTTGGGGTCACACATGCATGTTAGTTCAAGGTGTTGGTGTGCCCTCTTCCACTCCTCAGCAAACACTGAAGGGCATGTGGAGAGAGAGAGGCACAACACAATTGAAATTCAATGATGTGTGACCATGCACCCACTGAGGTAAGTTTGTGATGACAGCCCCACACATGGGCTGGAGTAGACTATTTGAAGATCACCTTTAGCCTTGGGGAGACATTAAATGGCCTGCACACACAACAACAATAAACGTTTTCATAGAAACTCCATTCAAACGAATGGGCTTTCTTGTTGAAATGTGTGCGTTGTTATAAATAACTACAATTGAGTTTCATTTTAGGGATATCGGTGGTAATTATGTTTAATCCTCCGCAGTAAGATCAGGGCACGAATGCTGAGTACTTACCCTAACTTACCGCGGGTAACACACACCCCCCAAAAGTTTTGGCGATATTATTGCCGAAATAATATGGACAAACAAAAATTAACAAAATAACAAATAAATAAACAAATTTGCAAGAAAAGATGAAATGGCAAATGATCAGTTGTAGCAACTTATATTTTTAATGAAATGGTGTTAAACTTATTTAAAGTAATGTAGAAGATGGACAAACTTTATAAAAAATATTTAAAGTCCAATTTTCTTCCTACACCACAACATATACTACATATATAAATCAAAATGTTTATATCTAACGTTGTATGATTTTACAACAAAATATCTTCATACAACACAATTATTTTCATAATAAACACTTGATTTATATGTTATGAGATACCGCGTCCAATAATAATCAAATTATGAAATAAATTAGACACGATAATTCTCACCTAATTTACAAAATTGGAGAATTGACATGCATGATTTGTTAGAATCAATCAACAAAGATGTACTAAGGATACCAACGCACAAGGTATCGTTTACGCTAAGTACCCAATAACTGGGATTTTTCAAACTCTCTCATCATCACTTTTAACCTGCTTTCGGACATTGAAGTGTTCTCCCTCCGGGAAACAAGGGATAATTACGACATATGCCCTACTCACAAAATACTAATTCCACGACGCATCACTCCCTCTCATGAGCGTCGGCCCTCGGGTCAAAGTATCTTTTCCTTTCTTGATGATATGATTATAATGCACATGCATGTTTCAACTCCAGACATTCATAACACAAATTTAAAGTCTTACTACTAGCTAGAACTGAGTTGATTCCAAATAACTTGAATCCAGTTCTGATGATAATTTACTTGTTGTAATTGACTTTCTTTTAAATCTTGTGTTATAGGGATGATTATGAGTGATAGAAACTGGGGAGCGCTTCGGTTGGTAAACTGGGACCTTTGAAATGTTGGAATCATCTTCAGATGTTTCAACATCTTCCAATGGAGTTGATCGTCCCAGATCATAGAGCTGTCTTCGGTTGACAGTTTTGATCACCCTTTTACCTGTCAATGGTGTGATGATATAAACATTTGGATCAGGATGGTGATCCTCGACGACATAAATAGTGGATTGATAATTGTCTTGAATTTTATGTCGTCCCTCTGGGTGATCTCGTAAAAGGACCAAATTTCCAACCGGAATGGATAGTGATTTTCCTCCAGTCCGCTGTTGACTTTTCCTGGTAGAGGCCTTGATGTTTTTTAGTGCTCGCCTATTAGCTGCAGCAATTAATTCTTGTTGTAAACTCACCCATGCAGCTTTGGACACTGACTTGGCATCGTTATACGCTGCCAGACCTAACCAATTATCGCAGGGAGCCGGGGCTTTGCGACCAAACATCAGTTCGTAGGGCTGGTAGCCAGTGATAGAGTGTGGGGTGGCATTATAGGCGAACACCAGGGATGGTAGATGCAAAGGCCAATTGTTCTTTTGTTCGCGTGGTAAAGATTTAAGTAAGCCAAACAAAGTTCGGTTAAACCTTTCACAGATAGAATTACCACGGGGATTATAAGGAGTGGTTCGTGATTGTCTAATCCCATACATGGTACATAAATGGCTTATTATTTCGTTGTCAAATGAACGACCATTATCACTATGAATGCGAGATGGTAATCCGTAGACATTGAACCATTTGTCTACAAGTATTTTTGCCACAGTGAGAGCCTTCTGGTTTGGCGTAACAAAAGCCTGACTGAATTTGGAAAAAGCATCAGTCAAAACTAGAACATTTTCCTTTCCATCTTTAGCTGGATCGATTTTGGTGAAATCTATGCACAATAAGTCCATAGGGTTATGGGCCACTAGAGCACCCTGTTTGGTCTTTGGCATAACATAATCACCTTTGGACTGGGTACATCGTAAACAAGTAGAAACCCAGTTTTCAATATCTTGGACCATCCCAGGCCAGTAACACCTTTCTCGAATTAGAGATATGGTACGGTCAACAGACTGGTGACCCATGTCATCATGCAAGGATTCCATGATCCTTTGACGATGCGTTCGGGGTAACACCAATTGGTGGAACTCTTCATCGTTCTTCCAATATAAACGATGTAACACGTTTTGTTTTAAAGTAAGCCGGTCATACTGTAAAAGCATGCGCCGGGTATGTTTTGAACGATGTTTGCCTATGGCAGATAAAGATGGTTTCTTATCTTCATTAAGATATTCAATAACCGGTGCTAAATTTGGATCCTTCTTCTGAAGGTCAGACATTTGAGCTGGTTTGATGTTTTTAAATACATGAATATCATTGACCTGAGCATCGATGTTTACTTCAGGATTGAGTTCCTCCAACTCTGCGTTGATTGAACTGACTTGCAGTTTTACTTCTCGCGAGAGTTTGGTGGATCCTAGATGAGAGTCAAAAGTACTGCACACGGTTTGGTAGGATATGGTTTCCCATTCCTCCTCCTCTGCAGAATCACTATCAGAGTCATAATTTGTTGGTCGCCGACTAAGGGCATCTGCAACTCGGTTTGTTCGACCAGTTCGATACTTAATATCGAAATCAAATAAGGCCAGCTCGCTAACCCAACGGATCTGAGCAGCTCCTAATTTGCTGGTCTCGACATATACAAGTGGATTGTTATCGGTGTATACCGTGAATTTAGACCCCAAAAGGTAATCACGGAATTTCTCACACACAGCCCACTTAAGAGCCAACAGCTCAAGCTTTGCGGAACTAAAGTTCCTTGCAGACTTCTCTGTTGGTCTGAGTGATCTACTTGCATATGAAACCGGATGTATCTCGCCGTTCTCGTTCTTCTGAGAAATAACAGCACCCAACCCCTTGAGGCTGGCATCTGTTTCCAGAATAAAAGGTCTTGTGTAATCTGGATATGCCAGTAATGGTGCAGTCGTAAGCACTGTTTTAAGAGCATCAAAAGAGTTTTGACACTCTATTGTCCAGACAAAAGGTGGTGATTGATTTGAACTGGACACTTTACCGCGAACTTTCTTCTTAGTAGCTACCGGACCAATAAGGTCGTGCAATGGTTGAGCTATATTGGCAAAGTGCGGTATAAACCGGCGATAATAGGAAGCTAATCCAATAAAAGAATGGACTTCCTTGTGTGTTTCAGGAATCGGCCAATTTTGAATCTTTTTTACTTTTTCTGGGTTCGGGGCAATTCCTTGTGAAGACAAAACGTGTCCAAGGAAAACTACCTCCTGCTGGAAGAAAAAAGATTTTTTTGGCTTGATTTTTAAATTGAAGTCATGCAAACGATTGAGAACCAGTTCTATTCTGTCTAACATCTGGTCAATAGATGTTGCGAAGACACAGATATCGTCCAAATAGAACAAAAGGGTGACATATTGTTGGTCCCCAATACACATTTCCATTAGCCTGCAGAATGACGCACCCGCGTTGGATAACCCAAACGGCATACGAGTAAATTCAAACAAGCCTGACGAACCTGCCTTGAAGGCGGTTTTCGGAATGTCTGACTCCTCCATAGCTAATTGAAGATAACCCTGTGCTAGGTCGAAGCAGGTGAACCATAAAGCAGACTGAACTGCTTGAAGGGCTTCTTCGATCCTAGGTAAAGGAAAAGAATCGCGTCGAGATATGGAGTTGAGTTTGCGAAAATCAACACAAAGTCGAATTTCGCCTGACTTCTTTCTGACAATAACTACTTGAGAGGCATACGGTGACCGTGAAGGTCTTATGATGCCTTGTCTAAGCCAAGTGTCTAAACACTTACGGACTTCAGCCTGTAACTGTACAGGGATCGTCCGATGAGGTAAATAGACCGGCTTGTCAGTAGTTGTTGGTATTGTGTGTTTAATGCGATCACAGAATCCTAAGTCCTCATCATGAAGTGAAAACACAAACTTGTGTTTGTAAATCATTTTAATGAGGCGCTGTTGTTGATCTGGATTAAGTGGTACATCGCCGAGATTAAGCGGAAAAGGCAATCGCTCAACCTCTTTCTTAAAGTCAAAAGTATCGTCAAAGTCTGGTTCCTCGCCAAATTCAGGCTTAGAAGAAGAATGAGATTTGGGATCAGAACACTGATCATCTTTCTTCGCTTCTTTAACTTCAGATTGGCTGAAGATCTCAGCCCTGATAGCTTCGTTTGGTACTGGTTGGAATTGTACTTTGATGGAGTTCTGTTGTTGATCATCCTGAGTCATGACAGTTTCATGATCCCAGGGATGATGATCAACATCAAACAACTCGGCAGCTAGCAAAGGCTGACGGATCCAAACATTGTACGAATTTGTGTTAAGGAGTAGAACAGGTACTTTATTGGCCTTTGATGGTTTGACCAATGTTCGATTGATTACAATGCCCAAGGGCAAATTGGAACAATCGGCCTGTTCTAAAAGGCATTCAGCTCTATAAGGGAGTTTAGAAGTAGTACCTTCTATTGTGAGAGCTGACTCAGCGGGAATGCAAATTGGTTGATGTTTATTACCGATTTTCACATTTCCCATATACCCCTCCAGAAACACATCTCGATTTGATGTTTGACTTTTGTTTTCTTTATCAATATTCATAGAATTGGCAGTTTGAGAAGTAACTCGCTGAGAACTGGTGGTAGTAGTATCTCGCGACTTTACTGCCTGGTCTTTCTCTGTGTGATAATACACACAGAGTTGTGAGAATAACAAAGGATTGACATCCTTAGGACATTGAAATTGTTCAAATATGACACTTCCGTGTAATCTGAACAATTCTTCACAAGCCAATCTTAAAAGATTACAACCAACTACCGCTGGCAACCTAGGTTTGGCGCCAGTGGCTTCACGTACAGTGTCATCCTTTGTTACCAGAAATCCTACCTTTGGGATTGTTAGTCCCAAGATACGAACTTCTGTTTCGAAGTATTGAGACACAGGAAGAGAACTGTTATTAGCAGTGGTGATGTTAAACCACTGGTGTGCATTCTCTTTTCCCAGTTGTTGTGGGGGCAGTTTAGATTTAATGGTAGAATCGAAATAAGACTCGCGTATCAAAGTGATTTGGCTACCCGAGTCCAAAAGTGCAGGGAAAGTAACTCCCTGGGTTTGAACTGCAACTTCAGGACAAGAGGCGACTGCGCGTCTCATGACTTCCATTTTTGCATCCACTGTTTCTACGCTTTCAATTCTACCCAACAAATCCTGGCAGGCAACAGTATCAATTTCAGTATAATTGAATGTCGGATAACGGACTGGGGTCTGTGAAAATTTTACCCCCTTGGGCTGACCCCTCACCAAAGGGGTTGCTAGTTTGACGCATTTGATGAACCGGGCGTTGGCGCACCCGCCATCTTTCGTTTGTTAACCGCGTCCAATTTTGGACAGTTGATGACTTGACCTTGACCCGTACCTTTATAGATTACTCGTAAATGTCCAAAATCCTTACAATAATTGCAAGTTTTGGTTGGATCAAGCGATTTATCCAGGCCCGGTTTGGTTTGAGGGGGTCTTGAAATACCTAAATAGGGCCTGGATTCAAAAGTTTTGGCTGAGGCAGAAACTTTCGATTCTCCCAACGACGCAACCTCGTTGGTAATTACTTTGCGAAGAATGTTGGGTTGCAACAATTCAGCATACTGCCTAGACTGTGCTAGGGCAGCATCCAACTTGTCGCTAAGCTTACTTAGTTCTGTTTGTTGGTTTTTAATACGATCTGCTTGCGATTGTAATTTAGCTTGAGCAGACAATGCGTCGGTCCCAATTGATGTGGGGATATCCTCCGAATTCATCGCTTGTGTTGATACTGTTGTTCGAACAGTATCCTTCCGGTTCTTCCGTGTCTGTAGTATTTGACAAATCTGGCTACGGAAACCAGCAAAGGTGAAATCTTGACAAAAAGATAACTGGGCACGAGCGATAGCAGCTGAATGCGGATCTTTAAGGTTAGATGCAAACTGCTCCTTTAGTACCGTCTGTACATCTTTTCGAAAGTTGGGCTGTACAATCAACAGCTTTCGGGCCAAAATTTGAAGGGCACTTGCGAACTGATCCTCCGTTTCTTTTGGCCTCTGGACCCTACTGTAAAATTCTTGCCTAATGCTGGCTTCACTTTCTCCTGATTGGAATGCAATGGCTAAATGTTCCACAAGAAGATCAAATGATCGCGTTTGTGGATCAGTGAAAGAAAGGTAAGTATCTACCTCTCTCCTGGCCTCATCCGTAGTGTTATTTTTCAGGAGTTCAATAGATTCGTCTTCATCTAGATGCTTACTTTTAATTGCACTCCTGAGATCTTCCATGAAGGAGTAAAAATGCAAAGAAGCATCGGCTGACCAGCCGCCCTTGAACTTCTGTATTTTCGGTTCACGGCTTTTCCGGAACTCATTGGCTAATCGCTCCATCGGATCAGTAGCTACAGAAGAAACTGTACTTGTGTTTACTATAGGAGCATCCACAGTAGAAGGTGCACGGGGAAGTGAAAATAATGGTACAGGGACCTTCGGTACGGACAGCACATTAGTATATTTCCGATCAGTCCCCTTATCCAACTTCGGTACTTGGATGAAATCGTCCTTTGGGATTCCTGCTGATGTCGTAGATTCATGTTTTCGTGGAGTTGATGTTGGTAGTTCATGTGAAAAATGAACGTGTTTGTCTGTTTTAGTCTGAAATGACAGAGCCGGTTCAGAATACTTAGCAGCCCCCCTACGGGTATTAACTGTTGGAGGAACATAACTAAACACCTCCTCTTTTAAAGCTTCTAGTCCCTCAGCTGGAGTTATAACTGGGACTGAAGGTAATTCACTAGTAAGGTGGGAACCTGCTATAGGAGAATCAGTCGATGATACAGGTGGTTGACTAAACGTCTGATACTTCGTCTCCTTCAATTTCTTCTGATATTCGTCTATCAATACTTGTTGTTGTTGCTGATGTTGTTTAATTTGCTGTTCGTATTTCCTCTGTCCTTCTGTGATCCTTTCCTGTAGATCACTTTGTTCAGATCTTAGACGTACGAGCTCGTCGTTAAGGAGTTTATTATCTTTACGGACCTCGTTAATTTGTTCTTTCGACTTAACCAACACTTGTTCGTTTTCTTTTAGCGATCCCTTAATTCGTTCCTTATAGCCATGAAGTCTTCTCTCATGGTCTGTAGTCTGTTGCAACAATTCCTCTTGTTGTTCTAATTGGAAAATTGCTGCTTCTAAGACCCTTGCTCTTCCTTCAAAATGCTGTCTTGTTTGTTCCGTAACGGCGGTGTTCATTGATTGTATTACTTCGTTACGATAAGCAATCATGTTTTCCAGATTCCTGTGCAAATTGTGTTCCAAAACAGGATCCAGAGTAGGAACTGGGTCAGGAATTTCCTGTGGTGGTGCTGTCGGAAATAATCCTGCCGGTGGTTGATCTTGTTTTAAGGGATCAGATTGCGAAGATGATGCTTTCACTTCTTGATCAGCCGGATCGATTGGATTCTCATCCCCTTCCGGGACGGGTACCTCCTCATCTTCAACGTCATTGAAAGGCAACTGTCGCCTTGGTGTAAACATTCGGGTAAGAGTACCCGTAATGTTGGCGATCATATTGGCCATAGTTAATGGTTATGATTAGTAACAAAATTAATAACAACAGAATTAAAAGTAGCCAATAATTAAATAGAAATACAAAAGAATACTTTAAACAAATAAATTTGCTAAATTAACAGGAGAAACTTATCTACAGTGGAAAGCCCTCCTGTAAAAATAAAGCTTTCTAACAAAGAATAGAAATGTAATGATACGCTAAATAAATTTAATGCCACGTGCTATGCGACGTTAATCAGAAAGAAAACCAAAATACTAATTAGCATAGCCAACACAACATAAACCTAATTTGCGTTATAGGAAAACAAATTATAACTATAAACAAAGTAACCTATTTAATAACCATTAACAGCATGACGGAATCCACGAAATTCATGGTTTTACAAAAAGTTAACATATTGAAATAGGAAATATCCAGGATAAACTTTATTGGGCAGGAAACGTGAACAATTATCAGAACCAACCAATCGATTAATTAATAACATTTTACTTATCTGATTTTCTATTTCGTTCACGTTGCCACTACATTTACACGCACTAACACACATGTATCATCAAAATTACACCCAAAACATATACAATATACATGTGACCACCCCCCAAAAGTTTACACGATAATGGAAAGAAAGGCAAATTATCGTGTAAAGTAGAGAAAAAAAACTACACAGATAGAAAGAAACTGATGAGTGGAAAGTCATTTTTGAAAGGGGTATAAAAACCGAATTTCTAACCCCAAAAATATAATAAAAAATAATAATAATATAATTAAATATAACAATAAAAATTATTATTATAGTAAGAGTTATTATGAAAAAATTATTATTAATACATAATCCGTCAGAAAAAGTAATGGACCAAAATACCTGCGACGTCAGAAATAGAACAAAAACACAATCCAAAATAATGGAAACAGAATTCAAATACTGACATCAATTAGGCAGTCCAAAATAACTCATCAGATTTGGAATATGTACTAATAATACTGAACTCACATCAACTCTGCCACAGATACAGTCCAAAAATAGAACAGAGCTTCTGAACACAAATAGTGAGCAAAGTTAACAAACTGTGAAATTAAAAAAATAAAGACAAAAATTTCAAAGGTTATGGGTCGATGTCACATGAAATTTTATATACCA
>JBCAUG010729566.1:0-12077 GCA_038406175.1 Haplosyllis leylae | reverse complement strand
CCAGTGACAATCCAGGAAGGACTTGGATCCCTGTTTTCGGCTCAGACACGGTTTTGAACGCCATAGTGCGGTTAGCCTGGTCTTTGAGAGTTTACATGTATGTGTATACTTCTTACATTTTTCCCTTTAACATACAGTAATACAGAAGCATATAAACACAGAAGTGGCAAAACCAAATAATCAAACCACTATTTCGAAGCTTTCACATCAGATCTTTTTTCGTTGCAAATCCCCTCTATTCAGAGCGATGGATTTTTTCATTCCGTACTCAATTGCATCCAAGTTTGATGCTAACGAAGGATGTTTTCTTGTTGAACATTAGAACAAAGCCATGGGTTAAACGTGTAAATATTACGAAAAACGTAAATACTATTCGCCCTGTGAAGGTGCTTTTTGAACTGTAAGAAAGAAACTGGTCACCGGGGATCAGGCCATTAACATCCGCTGTTAGTGTACACCAGTATCGCGCATCTGAAAGTTACAACTGTAGAGACCTTTCCTCGTTTGTACCTTTCCATTATCTTTGCGCTCTTCTTATTGTTTTCATTTTCTGATACATAATGTATGATGTGTCTTCAGACAGTTCGGAATAGTATGCGGCATGAATGACAGTGCAAATGAAATCACATGAACCAGGCAAAATAGTGGCTGCAACACAAACGGCAGATGTTCATTATTTATTTACAATACGATGCATACATAACAACACTCCTGTCATTATTTCTAAAGACTCAAATGTCAATTTTCCATTTGGATCAATACTTAGCATGAATTTGTGTTATTCACAGAAGCCCAGAACGTATTAAACTTTCATAGAATGCCCTTTACAAAGTTATACTTACATCTCATAGCAAAAAGTCGATAAGATCATGCAAAATGATGCAAACAAGACATACATGCTCCTCCAGGATCAATGTCACTTAGAAACCTTATTGATTTCTGGACAATCAATAAGCCTGGAAATATCACAGGGAAGTGCCATCAGCTATTTCAACAGTTAGTATTCCTGCTCTATTCTTAAGCCTGTTTTCATTATTGACTATCTGTCGCTACTATCGAAATGTCTGCAAAAATATCACTTTTAACGCAACCACAAGTAGGAACCTCTCATTACGCTTTCACAAAGGGATCTCTTCACTTTATCTATATACTACAACAAAAGAACTTGTAGTAATTGTGGAATAATCAGCGAAAACGCCTAGAAACTCTATCTACAGCCAAGAACCATACATGCACAAACGCATGACTATAATTGCTTTCATATTTTAGACACACCTCTCTGTGTCTGGCAACCTGTGATACTTCACGCTTGGTAATGTGAACCACTTTCTGTCCATGCAAGTTCTACTTTTAAGTCTAAACTCAATCAACAAGAATACCTACCAGCATTGTGCCATGCCTGAAATCTCTTGCATATCTTGTTTCATGTGAAATCATGTGAAATCTGGAGAACTTCTTAATGACACCACACTATTAGCCTCATTCTGAGACTGTTGTGTCAATAAGATAAAGAGAGCCATCTAGGGTCAATATTTGAAATGAAATCAGCCTTGTGAGCCATCTGATGTTAACAGTTGAAACTAAATTCTCTGTCTACATTCAAACACCCAAGGAAGCAAGCAAATAGACACCATGCAGAGAAGATAAGTCCCTCTGCTGTCATCAGCAGCAGGTGCAACTAAAAAACAACTATACACCACCGCATGCATGGTGAAATGCCATTAAATTATAATATGAAGCAACAGAAGAATTTCTATGCTTAGTGTTTCGTTTATTAAATTCATGCCATTTACATCCGCAAACTGAAGAGTTCATCAAACAAATTAAAACTGTCGAATTGACCTGACCGTGATGTCTATGTCGTGTTTCTGATAAATTAGGAATTATCTTACCGCTGAATTAAGTGTGGCGTTAGCCTGTTAAAGCTGGTTACAATAAAAGGTTTCTCCCAATGAAGACGGGGACTTTTATGCGCACCGTCTTTGATGCGTTAACAAAATCACTGGGCATACTCGTTTGGCATTTCACTTGGTCTCAAATCTAAGCCTCCTTTCTGTTTCCTTGACCATTGTGAATGAGCAACAATGTTCAACTTTAACACAGAAAATCTTTCCAAAGAATGATCTTATATACCGAGTGAGAGGAAAATTCTTCTCAAATAATTTGCTAAAATAGAACCTCACGAAATTCCAATCAAGTACGTCCACTCTGTTCACATGCGTAACATGGGACTAAAAATTCCGTGCAAGTTTTGTTACATGATGACGTCATGTCAACAATAAAACAACCGAAATGCGCTTCGCGTTTACACTGGGTTCTGCTTACAACGAGTTCGGTTACTACAAACACCCGGCTACGATTTTTTCCCATTAGAAATAAACATACATCCCTGATGTAACGAGCAGATTATTACGAATTTAATTTGTCGCTATAGGCAGGACCCAGTGTACATAAATAGTACCAATAAAATCATTAACAATTCATTCAGTCATTAATTCAACTATAACTATTAAATTATATTTACACATTCCATCTTTCCTGTTGAACCAAGAACAAAAATCTCGCTGCTGCTAAACGTAATGCGGACTGAACCGACAGACGAAGTCACTATCATTTCCCATCGTCTGGTACAACGAAGTAACAACGTCACTGGGGCTGACGTAATTGTTGCCGTGGTAGCAAGTAACCTTAAAATGAGGTTTAAATTACTGGAAAAAGTCACGAGTTTCTACTTCCGCTTCACCGTCAACAAGTATCACCACGCTCGGAACCACAAAATCACTAAAGATAGTCTTGTCTGCACGTAACCTCTCAGTGCCCGTCAAATTACATATTTTGAATCAAGGCAATCGTCACCATGGAAACAATGTTAAAACGACCCCATCACCGTTAGGTGTGAACAGACCTTTAACGTACACTCGGTTCTATCCGCACTAACGTCGTGGCCAGCTGCTCAAAGAGGTGAAAACAATATGTACAGAAATAAGAATCTTTTGTCTTCTTTTAAATGCAAGACTTAGAATCTAACAAGGAGGGAAAATTTCTCCCGAAGCTTCAACTTCCCACATAACACTACTAAATGGTCACTTTCCCCCATACAACAGCATCAGCCGAATTCCCTAAACTTGTATAAATAAATATGTACAAAAATATTTCCTTTTTGGGCCAATAAAAATAGTACCTCAGAATAACAATAGGATAGACACAAGTAAATACCAAGTCTAATAAATATTCACTGTATGCATGTATCCCGGTTTGTATTCCCTTCACACCATTGGATTTCTGGAATTATTTCATCTTGAACTTGATACATTTCTGGGTAATTGAACATGAGCGATAATTTAAGTAATTGGCATTGATACTATTGGAGGAGGTACAACTGATCACACATTGAATGATTTCATTTTTTCCCCAAAATCCGCTTCTTCGTTTAAATATCTTAACACATCTGCTGTTGGCTGTGAACAATTTAATAACATCTGCTGTCATAGATGAACATCTGCACTGTGAAACATTCGAAAGCCCCAAGTATATGATGCAGAGGAAAGTAAATATCTTAAATCACATATGCTTATATTCCCAATATCATATAATAATAAACAAACATGGTACATCGTTATTTGCCTAGAAATATTTCTATGAGAAGTGACAATGTGGTCGTCATAGTTACGCGAACTACTTGGCTATAAATAATGAACCATCCACTGTGCTTTCATTATGTTACTGAAATAAACCCGCGATTTGTTTTTGATACATTCACAAGTTTGATGTAAATTATCCTTTAACAAAGGCCTTGCCCACTCGTAGCGCTTGCCTCACATACGTTCAAAACTGTATCCACGGAAACGCAAACGCAAATAGAGAATGGCTGAAGACCCACTGACACAATGTTAAACTTTAATAGACGTTGCGTGTGAACATGTGCTAAAATAGATATTGCACTATCGCATATTGATTAAATACCAATTCTTCAGTATCTATACCTCACTGTAAGCAAATGAAAGCACGTGAATTCAATGTTCCTACTAACAATTGTCTACTGCAAAAAAAAAATGTCTAGTACATAAATTAGCCTAACGGTCATTGGGTTACGGTGGAGCACTCTAGTGGCGGCGATGTTGTCAACTGTACATCTGGGATACGGCTCTCTTGTCTCGGTTCTTCGCTCGAGCTTTGGTTCTGGCTTTAAACAATGCGGCATTGTACTGCGTCTGCCAAACAAACAAATTTAATTTTCAAAAGCTTTAAAATATCGTTCAGAAAAGTCAGCAATCAATAATCGGTGGTCAGACCACCATTCTTTTCAAAAAAAAAATTTGAAAGACATTGAAATATACTTGTAAATTTGCACTCAAAAAATGTAAACCAAATCAACGTACTCGTTCTATTTTCGTCGCCTTGTAGACTGGTCTTCCGACTGGAATAGGCGCGCCGAGCCCAAAGATGTCTCTCACTAACTCGTTTTCCTGTCAAAAAATTCAAATAGCAAGAATCAAAGAATGATCTTAGACCATGTAATTTGGCAACTTTAATTGCGTATTTTCTCTGTGTGTTCCCGCACAGCAGTGCAGGCTTATTTCTTGCGTCTCTTTCTGACATATCCTCTGGTCAGTGTTCATCCCTGATCCAAGCCCCTGACAGACAGTTGTAGTGACTTACCATCAGGTGGGTGTCCATCCCTGATCTGAGCCCCTGATACAAAACAGTCGTACTGACTTGCCCTCAGGTGGGTGTTTATTACTGATCCGAACCCCTGACACAAAGTAGTTGTACTGACTTACCCTCAGGTGGGTGTTCATCCCTGATCCGAGCCCCTGACACAGACAGTCGTACTGTCTCTTTCTCGCCCAGCTGTCGATCTCCATGTACTCATCGCCAAACTTCACATGGTCAAGAGGTACGTCTCCTTCCTACAAAATATCAAACTCTCTTTCAGACGAAATTCGGATAATACCACCCGCTGAATATCAGGTAGGAGCCACATTTGAACCGATGGAATTATGTACGTGAAATTACTGGTAACAATTTCAAGGACGTCGGGCAAATTAGGACATGGACCCTGCAGCTACACAAACGTGACGTAGGTAATACATGCTATGTCACAAGTTTCATGTCAGGACATGACCTGAACAGTACACAATTTTTGAGGTGAGTCATTTACCTCATTAGAAATATTAATTTTTGATTGACATAACAAAGTCAAAATTATATTTCGACCGACAATTAAGTTTAATCATTCTTTTGACGCAAGTTTACATGGGCAAATGTTCAAAAAGAAAATCAAGTTGTCTGGTCTTTTGAAATTTTATTTTTGATGGTCATGTGACCAGTTTTATAATATTTCTAAATGGAGGCCATGAACACGTTTCAAAGGCGTGTCAAACCAAGACAACCTCGCATTAACATTTCGAGGCAATACCGACCACACCTCCGGTCCTTATCATGGTAGACCAGCCCTAGCTGCGAGGGGAGGGGAAGTAGGGTTATGGTCAACTTGGCCCACCCCCCTTCCCTCCCGGACAGGTGTTCACCCTCGTACCAAAGACAACAAAAGGACAAGATGGATCACTGTCTGTATATTCCTGTGGCAGAAAAACCTGGTGGCTGTTTGGAAGAACTAACATGTGGCAATGTAAAATTCCATTCACTTTTCAAGTCCTGTTTATCAACTCTAAATCGATAGCTGAACTATTTAAATAAATTGATATGAAACTTCTAATCATCATCTTGTAGTTTTATCATAAAAACAGTCAGAAAAGGAGCCTAAATTTAAAAATGTTTAGAAAACTTTCTGCATTCACTCACATCTGCTGGTAGATAGTTATCCAAACAGCCACCAGGTGCAGCACTGTTTTGCTGATAACATGATTGATACAAAGTTACACGTCATGTATAGTCATTGCTCGTACCACGTACGTGGTCGGTAATAAAGTGACGATTTACAGGTACAGTAGTACAAACCTCCACAGCCCTTAGGATGTCTCTGAAGCTGGACCGCTGCTGCCGTCTGTCTTTCTTCGCTCGGTGCCTGTTCCCATCTGTCGCCAACTGTTTGAGTTTATCGCACAGACTGTCTACATTCGGGCCCTCAAAATCCTCGTCCTCTTCCCGAGCAAGCTCGTACATCAGTGCGATCGCCTCACCGGAAGTGATTCTCAGATCGAGGTCTTGACTCTCCAGCAGCTGCGGTAGCTTCACCAAGTGGCTGTCGATGAAGTTCTGCACTACGCTCGGTGGGGCTATGGACAGGAGGAGGCACCAGCTGACCAGCGCCGCGTTGTGAAGGCCTGCGACCTGAGGCGTGTGCGTTGGCGCTGTCTTGTCGCCCTTGAAGTAAGAGGCTCGGAAGATGCTCTCCAAGGATTTCATCACTTCCTGTGTGTGGCCCAACTCTCCGCTACCGATAAATGTGATCAAACCCAACGACGTGGCGCACTGCAAACACAAATCAGGGGTTTAGTATACGTGTATACTCAACGCACAGGCAAGCATACAGTAATGGCCTAGTCACACGGAACAGGTACTAGGAATGGCACCAGGAGCAATGGGTGTGTGCTAGTTCTTTCTGCATGGGCCAGTTTCTTTATGAGCGTAAGTACGACATCAGTAAGAATCAAAATGTACTTTAAATATTTTTCGACCCAATAGAAACGATCCCTCTACTGGGATTGGGGAGTTTATTTTTCCCAGAATTTATTCACAGAAAACATCTATGTTTGTGTCGCAAACTGATGGATTCTGTACATTTGTTGTGATGTATATCATGCCAAGAGGAAATATAAACCAAACTGCTGTGAGACAATTCCACTAGTGTGAATCTGGCCCAAACTTTATTTACACAAGAAAGTCCTGTGGGAAACCGTAAGAGGCATACCGCCAGCGGCTTTCTGAGCGAGTAGTAAAAAGGCCACATGTGAACTGACAAACAAACTGAAAATATAACCTCCCGTCGTACTTCGTACGTGGGCGGTAATAAGAAGACGACTACTTACAGCGCCCCTTGCTTTGAGAGAAGCTGACGAGTCGGTCATGATGGTTGTGAGGACAGAACGGAGCTGTTTAAAGAGTTCTTCGCTCTCATCTCCGGCTCCCATCTGGACGCATAGCAACACCAAACAGAACGCTGCCTGCGCCTGCTCCTCACCCTTCCCTTTCTTCAAACACCTCTCCAGCCCATCCTGGATTGTCAATTTTCTGGAAGATGATTCAAATATATTGTTTTGTCAATGATATGTTACTTACAACCTAATTTTAGCAACCGCTGGCCGATTATTTTAATGGCTAGCAACCGCTGACTGATTATTTTAATGGCTAGCAACCGCTGACTGGTTATTCTAATGGCTAGCAACCGCTGACTGGTTATTTTAATTGCTAGCAACCGCTGACTGGCTATTTCAATGGCTAAATTTGAGTCGTCATAAAAGAGTTATCTGTTGCGAACCATTACTTTTTCTTTCTTTTTGCAGCACAATTTGCCAGAGACTAAGGTTTCTGTGTTCAGTTTTGTAATGCACTCACCTATCAAGTACGAAGTCAGGTAAGTATTTCTTAGAAAGTGCAGCTCTCAGTCCTAAAAGATTTTCTGTTCTTCCTTTGGCACTGAAATGTGAATATTACCTTCAAACTAATCCATAAATGACTCCGCAAGATTATCAACCTCCAATTAACAAATTATTTCTATTATTATTTCTATTTCTCAAATGTTGATTTGTTCATTTATTTTCGGTGCTTGTTTAATGGATTATTTACCTTTTTTCTGTTAAACCATCGATGACATCTTTCAACTTGTCCTCAAAGTTTTCCTGCGCAGCAAGTTCTTCTACTTCATCAGCAGCTAAAAGTACAAACGAATTGACTCTGTGAGATCATCTGTGTCTTTTGACATAAAAGACCATTAGATAAGTAGCGAGGGTGGTCACACTCCGATCAAGACAAAATTCCCTACGGTTTCAGCTTTTCTATGTGTTATTTTTTTCAGCCTCAAAATACAACATTAATTGCACGACCACTGCCCACAGAAATAACTACTAATATTATCCTCTAACAGCATGTTACAGGGTTGCCACACTGAAATCAAGATAAATTTTTCTGTGTTTTTTTTGAAATGTATCAATAATTCAAACAACATGCGATCGAAAATGAAACAGATCTGCGTCTATTACTACCGTCTACCTCAAAATATCAACATGGTGATACGAAAATCATAGCTGATTGAGCAGCCTTACCTTCTCCGTTGACACTGGCGCCATCAGACATAGAGCTAATGACACTGGCGTTGTCGGCGGTGTCATACTCTTCATCCGAGGGCTGTCGGGAGTCTCGTCCATGCCCATGCCCGTGCCCACGACGGTCTGAAACAATAGCAGTCATTACTTGTCGGCACATTCTCACACTTGTGAATTAATTCGGCCTTAGCAAGTTGACGATGTCGTTCCACGTCAATGTAAACACAGCAAAAGGTTATGCGATTCCTATTCGCAATCATATCCGGTAGGAGTGAGCAGACCATTTAATGATTTATATTAACTGTCTGTGAAGCACTGGCTGTTGACTATTGTATGTAAAATCTGGTTTTGCGCCAAATAGATCTAATTTAATATGGATCCCAAATCCGGAGTTTTGATTTTCCGGGGGGGGGGGGGGTCGAGAGTGGAGGGGGAACAGTTGGCTATCTTAATTCTGAAACTCTCCTTCCCCAGATTTTTTTACAGCAAATGCGGATATCTTAACGGAGAAAAGAAATCGTTCCACAAGATTTCCAGCACACTAGTTGTTCTTCCTTTCAACAATGACCCATCTACAAACTGGTGTGGATGAAATGCGGTAAGAATTTCTTTTTCATACTAATTGGTCTGAGTTCTAATAATATTTGTTGCCAGAAGTAGATTGATAACTCGTGCAATTGCAAAGAAACACGTCGACCTAGATTCTAGATCTGGTCGGTTATCAGTTAAATGTCCAGCAATCTTCCATGACCTTGATGAACTTAATTCACAGATTGGATCAAAGTAAACATTGAATGCCCATTGAAATGGGTGTCGCAAGGCAAGGAGAATGAATGCTGATGGTTATTACTGGAGTTCATAAGTGATGTGGAGGTCAGAAAAGGAATCAACAAAGTGTTCATTTATGACCATCTGTTTTCCTTGTTGATCACACATCATAAAAGAATTAACTGTCCATGTGACAGCTCACGTATTCAGAAAAGATGACAATAAATGAAATTTATTTGTAAACAAGGGCTTTATAATCATGTTGAGAAATATTTGGTACGAATTGTGAAATGTTTTCATTTATGAATTGCGTTTTATGCGTCATCGCGCCAAAATATTCTAACAAAACAAAATGGACATATGGTGGGTAGAAAATGAACGACATACCTTTCTTTTTTCCCTTTGGCATCTTGTCACTTCTCACAGAAATCACTTGAATTTGTATTATCTAGGATTCCAACAATGTTTACTATGATATACACTGCCTTTCAATGGCGAAAATATTATATAATTGAGAGATTTTTGGAGGAAAATACTCATCGTCTAGAAGCACACGTTCCCTTCGTGACTTGGTCACCCTGGGTATGAATATCCGGCAACCAGGATCCTGAACGCCCTCTACAGTCCTTTTAGAAAACTGTAGCATTGTGGGTAAGATTTGACCTAGTTAGGTGCATGGTAAAGTAATAGCTGTATATTTAGGAACACCTTCTTAAAGATATATATATTTTACAATCTGGCGTTTGTCAGAATGAGTTAACTTTACAAATTCTCCCAATAAAATACTGAATAATAATGCTTATTGCGATAATTTGATGTAAATTACCAAAGACTAATGTCGTCAAGAATAGCTAGCTACCAACGTCAAAATTTCGCAACCCTCCCGACGATTTGATTGGCTGATCGTTGTCAAAACGTTGCTAAAAATAGACTTTCGTTGGCAACACGTTTCCATTAAGCAAGAAGAAACGAGAGAGGAAGGGTGTGGAAGAGAATTTTAACCATTTTAAGGTAAAAAGAAGAGCTTTTTTATTGACATACACCATTACAAATTGTGTAAGAAGGTTTTAGCTCACAGTCTGTGTTAAAGTTGGAGAAAGTTCCAGTTAATTTTGGACAGAAAATAGAGTGTAAAAAAAGTGTGTTGGCGGGCCATATGGTGGTGACTAATTCTGAACCCGAAAGGAGGATGATTGGAACTGTTCTGATGGAATCACCAATAAATCAAATCATAAATATGAAAACTGAATCTGCAAAGGACACCGGAGACATGTTACAGAAGAATAATATGAAAAGTAAGAAGACAAGGCGAGGCAAGCCTCGAAAGTGGTGCATGGATGACTTGCTCGATCAACGCCCAGTTTTGGCAACGAGCCTAGTGTCGGTACACCTGAGAAAAACATGCACCAGTCCTCAAGCTGAAAACGTTTGTATCACGCCAAGGTATAGGTACGATCCGCAGATCAGACCTGTATCCAAGAAGCAGAGCCAGAAAAAATCGTTGAGGCCTTTTAACGACCCTGGTGCACCACACAACACTACGGATTTTTTAATCCAGGACAAGATGGATTATTCCTTCGATTATGACGCACACTTGGAGCAGGTGCTCCGTTCGAGTCATTTTCAACTTGCCCTGAATGCTGCTACTGACAATTCTTCGTTCGAAGCTGGCTTCAGAGCTTATGCTTCTGACGGTGAAGATTGTCTGACGTCCAGTTCTGAGGAAACATCCAGCGATTCCAGTTGGGATGTCTTGTGTTCCAGCTTCTCCTATGACAAGGCTCAGTTTGAGGCGGCTTACGAAACCGCCAAAGCAGCCGACGAGGCCGAGCGTAGCGGCCATATGTCTCGTGCCGAACTTGTTTCGTCTATAAAATCCTTGTCAAGGAGAATTTCAGCGATCGAGAAAAGGCAACATAAACAACGGCCAAAGTTGCCGTATCATCCGACCGTCATGTCATGTGATGGTGACTCTTCGACGAACGTTTCTAGTGTTCAGGAAGAACTTTTACGTTTAATGGAAGTCAACAGGCAACTACGAGAAGAGAACGAGCTTCTGAAGAGCCAAGCGACGTACAGTTGATGCAATGAACGAGTTCAAAATAACGAACATGCTAATATTATAAAACATTTAAGTGATACAACTAAAAAGCGATAACTTCAGTGACGTTGCATACAAACATTTTATTAAGCGATAAGCAGATCTCAGTGTGTCTGAAACAGGGGCACACAACAGGTAGCTTTAAAGTAGGGTGTTTGGTATGAACTGTTTTTATCGGGTTTTATGCTGGTTTTGTTTCTTTTTCAGAACATGAACTGACACTTCGAGCGTCCCTTTGCTGGACTTCTCGTCTCGCAAACATGGGGACCAAAAAGGCACGAACAATGAGGTAATACTAATTTACCATGAACAAGTGCTGTTGTCTGTATCTAAACCAGAATTTTATGTGTTTTACAATCGAGTCATTTGTATTTAAGGTAGCGTTGTAGTTTGGTACATGGTGCTGTGTCTCCATGTGGATGGAGTATCTGAGTTTGATGTCCCTAGTATTTTTTCTTATTCAGTTCCACTAGACCTGCAAGTGATCGGTGAAATTGGGACATGAAAAAAAACCCCTGAAAAGGACCTGGAACACAGGCAATAAGTATGGTATATACTCCCGTTTGTCGCGATTTTTTTCCCAGTTAATATTTTTAGTTTACATTTCAGCAGTTTACACAAGCACCAAAACACTTCCAAATTTATTACATTTATTAAGTTTTAAATTGACTCAAATACATATAGTTTATAAATCATTTAAAATGTTTTAATAATCGCTACCTGATTTAATTGTAACACAGCATCCGAAATAAAGACGTACATGCAGAGTGAAAAATGTAACAATTCAGAATTTATGTCGTTTCTTTGCATATTTTCTTTGACATGAGAAAAATGAAAACGTTACGTGGTTTTGAGAGAAAAACGGAAGAGATGCACGACCGTGGGCAGTCTGAATATCACAGGAGAAAAATATCAGGCAGTGAAAGTTTCACATGCAGGTGGCTCGTTTGCCTTCGCTCCCCTTCGCTCCCTGGGCCTCGAAT
>JBCAUG010729555.1:0-12079 GCA_038406175.1 Haplosyllis leylae | reverse complement strand
ACCCATTGTCCAGAAAAGAGAAGTACTACCATCAGAAATCCACTATACCCCAGACTCTAGCAAGAGGTGCAGCCACATTCCTTGCCAGTCTCAGATTTTCAAACCCTTATAAAGTCACGCTCTATTGAATCTAGAAATGATCCAAATCCAAAATGTGAAGTGGAGCATGAGACAAAGTTCAGTTTAAGGATTTTCTATTCAACACATGTCTGGGTGGCACAGTGGCATGGGCATCTGCCTTCTAATCCATAGATGGTTGGTGTTGTGAGTCCCATTCCCACTGAAGAAAACTTTATTTTTTGCTGATTTTGAAACCCCCTGATGTCAATTTTGTCCAAAAATGCCAGAAATGTCAGGTTTGTGTTATTAGGAAAAACTCGATTGCCATTTCCCATTCTGTGAATAAAAATAGAGAGTTATGGTGATACCCAGAGGTGGTACCTGACATGCTGCTGGCAAACTTGTTTGAACTTTTTGCACTCAGAGGTGGTCGGGACTACAAAACCTAGTTTTGACTGCCTTTGCATCTTTGCAGCATTTAAACCAGTCTTTGCACCCTTCACACCAGACATTGCACCTTTTGTACTAGTCTATGGACCCTTTACACTATTTGCATCCTAGGGGTGTTGCACACCACCACCAAGTGGTGGGGCCAAAAAGCTAGGATGTTGCCAAGGCAAAGTGTGTCCAAGGTTCAATGTCCTTGGATGCATCTCGGGCAAAGTGTCCTTGGATAGGTCCGGAACCACTTTGCCTTGTATTGGTGGATCTAGGGGGTGCCAGGGCAGTGTGACCCACTCTGGGTTCAATTTGTTTCTATTTCAAACAGTTTTTGTGAACAATAGGTTGGCGCCCCAACCTTTGCAGTTGGTGCCCCCTCCTCTGCGAAATCCTGGATCCGCCACTGCCTAAGGATACTGGGCTGTGGCTACACTTTGTCTTGGCGGCCATGGATGTGTCGATTTTGCATTAATGGAAATAACCATGCTATGATTTACCCCATTTTGTTGATTGCTTATTGACCTTCGCCCTAACACACATTTCAATGACCGTGGCTTTTCTTGAAAAAAAAAGATTTTTTTCTAAAAATAAAATTGGGAAAATTCTAACTATTGGGAAAAAGTAGCTTTTGAGAAGTGTTCAAATCGTTTACGTTACACAAAGTGTTACCATTCAAACCAGACACATTTACTCCCACAATGATTGAGCAAAAAGCAATGTTCAAGAACTGTGTCGAGGAGTTCAATAGAAATATGAATTCCAAGAGCACCTTTTCGTCGTTTGATTTCCGCACTTAGACGCTTTCTGAAGGATTTATCCGTTGCTGCAAAATTGAGAATTCTTTCACTTCGGGTGAATGTATGGTATAATTTCTATCCCATTTTATTGACGTTTAAAATTTAATAAAAAAAACCCCCTCTAACTATTGTGTTTTTAGTATTTGTATAGTTGTATTTCTGTCTAATTCTTTGGCCATTGATTCTGTGGAGGAATAAATTCCTGAAGTTGACCGGTAATTTTGTAATTAGAAAAATTGATCAAGGTATCAAAAGTTTGATCTTTTTGCTCATTGTTAATAAACTTTTTGTGATCCACGGGTTCTTTTGATTTCTTATCTTTTTTGGACAAAATTTGGAAAAGAAAAGGTTGGAAGAAAAAGACACGAATAGGATTCAGACTTAATTGGCCCTGACAGAAGTCCCGTGCAGGTACACATACATTTAAAATTGACAATTAGAAAAAGATCAAACTTTTGATACCTTAATCAATTTTTCTAAAGTGAACAGAAACAACTCAAAGTCATCCTCGTCATCACAAATGATAAATTACCATATTTGGTGTTAAAGCGGAGGATGGCTTGTGATGGAATTTTCCGCTACTGCTGATAATTTTTATCCGATTTTCTTAAATTTACAGTCCCCGAGCCCCCAGTTCAATCAATCGTGACTGGAATAATCAAGTGCAGTCAAACAAACATTTCTGGCGACACTGAAAATACAACAGGGATTTGATATACAGGTTGGGCACGGTTAATTCGAACACAGTTAATACGAAGTTCCACTTAATTCAAAGTTTTTTACTACACACTCTCTTATCATTTAATGTTAAAATGCACTGTTAATTCAAATTCCACTTATTTCGAAGGAAAACCTTGCTGACGAATCAGTTCGAATTAACCGTGCTCAACCTGTAGTGCAAACAAATGCAATCGTGAAGGGTGTGCATCACCAGTAAAATTAAGATTGCAATTCGGGGAGCTGGATACGAAGAATAATTCACACCAAAAGATTTGTGTAGTGAAACCACAAAATAAGTTTTTGATTTAAAGTTCCTGCAATACTTAGAACATCATTGCCTTCTCCCTGCATCCAAAATTAATCTTAACCTCACCACCCCCGCCCGTCCCCCACAGAAATTATCACAAATAAAAATAGCTTTGAAAGAGGTTATCCATATAATTTATTTTGAGCCAATTGGCGAACGGTCAACAGCAAAATCGCCTCATGAACCAGTGGTCATCCTCACGAGTCCCCAAAGGGGATGAGTGGTCTTTTGAATGTGATAATACAAAACGAGAATAGACGAGAATAGAACAATAACAAGTAAGGGTACCCCCTTTGGGCAGGATGCTCATTTCAAGTCAGTTTGTCATGCAGTGTGCACAGAATTTCAGATTTTTGGTCAAACTTCAACCTCACGGAAAATGCTTTTAGAATTGGAGTTTCTGTCTGAAAATTTACCTGGCTTATGTCTGGGTATGTGTCTTGATGTAACGAAAAGGATTTTGCTGATTGGCTAATCTTTCATGTCGATTTTTGACATTGAAAATGGGGATTTAGCTGCTTCCATGTAAAAGTTGTGTTACAATTCAATCTTATGTTGAATATTTTTTCCAGTGCAACTCTGTCAAAATTTTGACAGGTGTCAGAATTTTGACAGGTCATGGCATTTGAATAGCTACGAGCAGTGGCTTTCCTTAAAAATAAAAGCCATTTTTATGAATAGAAAATTGTGCAAGAGTTTTTTAAAATACATAACTTGAATTGCGTTAAAAACAAATTTAACTATCTCTAAATTACAAATTTGAAACTAAAATTTAAATATATTTTCTCCTTTTCTTCCAACCTTAGTTAAAACAAGAGAGCTTTTCGGTTGAAGACCAACCGACCGCTTGCCAAA
This sequence comes from Haplosyllis leylae, assembly GCA_038406175.1. Lineage (NCBI taxonomy): Eukaryota > Metazoa > Annelida > Polychaeta > Phyllodocida > Syllidae > Haplosyllis > Haplosyllis leylae. The sequence continues at coordinate 8,899 of JBCAUG010729555.1, read as the reverse complement.
TTTTTCTAACCAAGTTAGCAAAAAGGGCAGTCCCTAATGGATTTTAGAGGCCAATCCCAAATTGAGTAATAAAAGGCTGATTGTGAACAGACAAATAGGACTGAAAACGTTACCTTCACGCAAACAAATCTTAGGATATACTATTCCTTTTGTAATTTTTAAGACCGTGACCTATGACCTTTGTGTCCTTAAAATGGATGCAGATTTACGTAAATTAGACACCGTGTAATGAGGGATTATGCTAATCCTATGAGTATAGGTGTGTACAGGTGTGACAAGTACACACGGATTTACAGGTGCCAAATTCCTCATTAATTCAACCGTGTTGTTTTATCCTCACATCAATCGGTTTGTTATCCTGCTCCCGACAGACGTGTCTATCTGTGTCATCGGGCCAGGCAAATGTTTCTATTTGATAAAACAAAGTTTTTTTGTATAGGATAATATTGTATGAAAATGATAATCACTGGTTTGCCAAACACCTTTGTAATCAAACCCTCTTGTACGTTTAAATTATAAAACCTTTTATCGGAACATGTACTCTTTTGACATATTTACCGCCACGACGGGAAGGTAATATTTTACAGTTTGTCTGTCTGTCCACTGATGGGGGAGGGGAGGGGAGGGGAGTGGGTACTATCCTTCGCTACCCTCCCCCCCCAGCCAAGATCAGGACAGGTACCACCCCATCCCGCCCCCCTGCCCCTCACCATCCCCGCCCCCCACCAGACCAGGGAAAGTTACGGACAGGATATAGCGCAGACGGTAGGCCCTTTTGCGTTTTGACGTAGGAGGACTTTCTTCTTGGTGATGTGGACGAATTTTTCCTTTCGATAAGTCAATTTTCATTTTTCATCTGCGTGAAAGTACTTTATAGATTTCCGTGGACACTTTCGACGCTCACGTTTAACTTTTAAAATCCAGTAGTGTTCTCACTAGCCCTGTTTTTGGACACATTAGTTGTGTTCTCACTAGCCCTGTTTTTGGACACGTTAGGACACCCTGTTGTTGTTCACGATGGGTCAACATTCATTGTACGCATGTTTATTTAATTTATCGCAAAGCGGTATTTTTGTGGACACTACAGGAGCAAATAGATCTAGTTTATTTTATTACGGAGGTCTTATAAATGATGAAAATTTTTTCCTTTCCATTCCCTTCACTTGGCCAAAGGAGCTTGTAATATCTCGATCTTGGGAATTATAATTTAATATTATTTGCATTCGTACCCTGCAATGACACATCGTTTTCCCAACCTGCATTATTATGTAGGCCTAATATAATAAAATTAAACTGGTGATGAAATTCGTTACTCTTTTCCGGGTCCAGGTATTTGAATAGTACTTTCACGTTTTACATTTAAATGGAATCAAAGGCTTGTTATCTCGGCTTAACAAGTCAAAATTTAGTACCTGTTTTGAAAAATATTCAATTCCTATATTTTGGTTTCGAGAAATAATGACAAATTTGAACAATAGTAGAGTTGCAAATTACCTTATTTTGGAAAATATGGTGAAATAACTGCAAAAATGCAAGTCATTGTTGGTGTTAATTTACAAGTTAAATGACCTTGTCAATTGTTGATTGTGACATTATTCACTGAAAGATGTATAAGAATTGAATATTATCTGGACAAATCCCAATCTGGGACAACTTTCGCAATAAATGATAATCTGTGCAATCTCTGTATTGTTTGTATTCTCCGCTCAAAGATTACCTGGACAAATGCTCAATTTTAACTTTTTAAGCCGAGAGAACAAGTCTGTCATTCCATTTGAATGTAACCACAGGTCGTATTCGGATGGGGATACTGACCTGGTGCCTAAAGCAAAATCTTCTGACCCAATGGCGATAAAAATGAAATATGTAATCATGCTGTTGTTTCAATTTAGAAGTAAATATGTACACCATTTATTAGAGTTTGTGAGTTTTGGTTTCAGTCACTTTTTTTCATTTACCTTTATTTCTTACTGGCTACTAATAAGTTGTGTCTTCAAAATATGGAAATAATGTGAAATTATTGCCATGGAAAAAACTGAAATGCACTATTTCATGTTTATGGTCATCGAGTCAGAAGATTTTGCACTAGGCACTAGGTCAGCATTCCCATCTGAATACGACCCGTGGTAACCCGTGACTTTCGTCCAGAGCGAGTGTTTTATGATGCACACTGATCTTTACTGGATAACAGTGCAAATATGGACGAGGAGTAGATAGAAGCTCATAGTGTATTTGTGCATCAACTCTACCATTTAGTTCGTCCAGCACTATTTGTTAAACACTGATCTCAGTTCCGTCATGGATTATCTCTGTGTTGAAAGGTAAGTATTTTTCTTTGAAAGTGGACAGTATTTTGATGATTTCTTTGTTCATCCATTGGAAAACAGTGCAAATATGAAGAAGCTCAACCCATGTACGCATTGTTTTATACAGTGATCTCAGATTATTAATGGATTATCTTAATTGGAAAAGGTACATATGTAAAAATGGATACTTTTAAATGATTTCTTTGTGCATCACTTGATGAAGATTGTACAACAATTGTTGGTGACAATGAAATATTCTGAATGGGGCTAAGAATTTAAAGGTGAAATCATAAAATGTATCTATTTGCTCGGATTAACTGCCGCAATTGAAAGTAAGTCTGAAGATCGAACTTTGTCGTGGCCCCTCAACACCTTGACGGAAGATGATCCAATTCTGACTGGTTCGTAAGTGGTTTGACGGTTGTCTATGAGAACATTTTGTAGTCGTTCTTTTGATACAAAAAAAATTAACTGAACTGAAAAAAGTCTCATGGACAGCCATTACAAAACTATTTGCAAACCAGTTAGAACTGGAAATTATTCCGTCATTTTATCAATAACATGGAAAAACTCTTGACCAGAAAAATGACTTTTTTTTTAACTCCAAAGACAGCATGAGTAGAATTATTATCTTTGACAAGGTGCAAATTATTCTTGTTTTGTAAAGGGGTCCGGGGGATAGGTGGTGGGGTGGGGGATGTGTGTTAGGTCTGATATCAATATCTCTGAAAAATTAATATTGTAGACAGAATAAGCAATTATGAAAGTCTACTGTTAAAATTACACACCTCAGTATATATTTGTAGAAAAATATAGAAATGAACAATATTTTTTTGAAAAACAAGGTGTGATGTCCAGGCAGAATATCAGAACATTTATTCTATTTTAGCCAGAATATTCTGAGCTATCAAATGAATTTTCCAACAAAGTAAGAAACAACAGAGATTAACCGTAAATTTTTGCGGAAGTACTCAGGTAAAGCAATACTACACAAATTCAAACTGATGTTTTTTTTTTCATTTTTCAAATGCATTGAAGTCAATGTCATGATGAGGCAACTTCGCACTTGCCGCGGGCAAATCAATGTTCACACTGTGTGACTAAATTAAAGTCCGACAGGCATATTTTATGTAAAAATCTTGGATCAGTTCGGTTAGAACCAGGAATTACATGAATGAGTAATCAATTACCCCTGAACATTGCAGATTATAAACGAAAAACTGCCGAATATACTGGCAATAAATTTTCGTCTTTATTGTCTTCGAACAACTTGTAAAATAGACGAAGATAGCACTTCTTGTTTTAATAACACTTTTTATTGGGCATGATCACCATATACCGAAGGATCCTTTTCTCCTTTCATGACCTCAATTTTTTTTACTAAGCAATTTGGAAAAACCGAGATGATCCGTCAATTGTTATGTAAATGGAGACGTATACTGTAATGTGATACAATTATCTCCGACCGTGAAATACAATACTGGATTAAAGAAAGTAAAAGAAATGAGCACTGGTGCCGTTTAATTTCTCTTTTTTTCTGTCTATCAGAGGCAGAAAATTGCCGATTTATGGAAGCAATGAGTGTACAGGATATTGCATTTCTTAAGTGAGGGACAGATTTTAAAATATACTTTTCTAAAAAAAGGCAAGACAACTATTATTTGAATAACAGACTGTGGGAATGAATATGATACAATTAATGCACTGACTAATTAATTATGGAGATTTGACGCACATTGGAAAAACTGAATTACCAAAACAACACGTAGTTTGGGATCTTTTTTGAAAATTGGGAGGACATAAGTCCTTTTTATGGGGATTCTATTACCCCTGTTTTGGACTTCTGGGGATTCCTAGCTCACGCTTTTTCAACTGCATGCAATGGATTCGTCAGAATCACTTCTGGTGCTACACCTGCCGGCCACTTGGCCGCCAACTTTGCAGTCGAGCCTTTTTGATCCGCCTACTTGTATGCGTATAAGTTACTTTGTGAAATGCACTCAATGAGAAAGTGTTCTTTTTTTCGTCAAAAGATTCGCCACAACTATTTGACATTGTTGTCCTCAAAGTGTAACTAAAAAAGTTGCCTTGGCAGTAAAAATAAAATCTCCCTGGAAATCTTTGCTCGGAAATAAGTAAAATGTTTTCGTACGTATAAGGCGTGAGCCTGAGACCTAAAACCACAAGAAAAAAAAGCGACAAGGGTTTGTTCACAGTGGTCAATTGCGAAAGCGAAAGCGATGTCATGAACTGTCAAATTTGAATAGATAGTAGACCCATCGAAATCAATCATGTAAAGGTTCGTTCACATAGAAATCTCGCTTTTGATCTCCGTCAGTGTACATGAACCTTAATAGATGGTGTCTGGTGTGTTTTCTAAGTACTAATTTTATGGCCGTTTTTTTAACGGACTAAATAAGGCAATTAAAGACAAACACGTGGTGGCGTAAGATGTGCGAATAATTGTACTGTAAGGCGATGTGCGGACACCTGGTCCACCCAACTCGACACACTTACCACCCAAACGAGGTTTTTAGAATCTATGATATCTTTTCCGTGTACATTTGGCCAAAGTTAGATATTTGAATAGAAGATTTCTGCACAATTTTGGTCCTGACTAGATTATCTTTCAAATTGAGTATTTGAGAAACCAGGTGGTCCTCTTGGTGAAAGAGAAACACTTTCTATACACAGAAACACGAGTGCTATATTTTCAGGACATCTGCCAAGGTGAAGGTCGAAATCACGGCCAAGGTTATTTCAAGGTGACAATCCCCTTATTTAATGGGCTATTTTTCCACTGCGATTACTGTCAGAGATGGACTAATCTGAGTAAATCCTTCCGGAAAACCTCGCGACTCATTATTTTTTTGAAAGCAGCGTGTTACTCAATTAAAGTAATTGATTAATTGTTACCAGGGTAACTGATTATTTATTACATTATTACGTAACATGACCCAGGCTGTTGAGGTAAGACCACCTCAGTTGGATTACTTAGACAGACAGTACACTACCTTGGATCTCAATAGGAACTGTTAAATTGTAAATATTGACTTGTTCGTTTTGAGTGCGGAGGATCAGAAGCATCAAGTAGGTATGCTTTATAGTTCTGTGGGAAATTTTTAAACTTTGGAATTTTCCTTTTGAGAAAATTTCCAATGAGATATTTTTCATGTTTTTTCCGTCCGTTAGGATTTGAGGGATTAAAACTCGAAGTTGTTTAACTTTGAGTGCAATAAGTAACAGGACGTTGTAACAGGTAGTTGTGGCTCATTTTTACCCCATAATGTTTTTATTTTCCGAGAACAGGAAAGAATGATTAAGTTTTTCATGTAGGATGACGTGTCTTCATTACGAAAAATCTATGGAATCAGGACACTCAATTGGGTTTGGGGTGACTGCATGATTCCGATTGGACAAGTTGTCTTTTGTTTCTTCTTTCCTCCTGTCAAAATTGTCATAAATTTGATTGAAATCAGCTCTTTGAGGTCTATTGGTGAATGTCCTTCAACAGAAAAAAAATAACTTTTGCCCGAAGATTTTGTTGACTGTTAAGTCTATGGATAAAGTGTCCAATATGCCATTGAATTATTTGTGCAAATAACAAAATAAATGTTCATGTATCACTAGGAGATGAAACCGAAGTCCTGTGTGATCAGCCTGGCTCAAATACAAGGAAAAAGAGCTTAACAGACAAAAAAAATTGGAAATTGAGCAAGAACAGTGGACAATACATGCGTAAACCTGAAACAGAAGTGCGGCACGAGTAAAGGGAGACGGCGATCATGTCAAAGGCCGAGCATTATGTGGACGGGAAGGTGATGCCACTGGACGATGGGATGAAGGCCGTGGACGGGAACGCGAACCCCGCGGGGGTCATCGCCATATTCCCCGGGGAAGGGAAGGTGAACCCCGCCGGGGATACCGCCACATCCTCCGGGGAGGAGGGTCCCGAGGAGAGCGTGCATAAACGTGAACAGTGGGCGAGGAAAATAGACTTCTTACTTGCTTGCATAGGTGAGTAACTTAACATTAATAATTTCCAAATTTTTGTTTTTGGAAAAACACAAGAAATGAGCTTATCTCAGTCGGGGCATACGTTATCACATCGCTTTTAAAAATCACAAGTTTTGAATCAGAATGTGACAAACTGAACAATTTAGGACGATTTTAAATGCCTAACGTTTACTTTATAAACAGGATTCAGTGTTGGTCTCGGTAATGTCTGGAGATTTCCGTACTTGTGCTACAAAAACGGAGGAGGTGTGTGACGCTTATGCAAAAACTTTTAAGAAAAGAAGTTTTTTTAGGACTTAATTGGTAGAATACCAATTCTTAGCGATGGCCGCTAACAGTAATGCCATCGCTAACGTGCAGTGTAAACGGACCCTAACATAACAGGTGCGAATCCAAGACTTTCTGTGGTGCAGGGATGGTGTTGCGGGTGGGGGGGGGGGGGGGACAACTCTTCAGGAGGGATTTTTAGCCTTACAGTTTGGGAAATGTTTCCAAAACCTAATGAATTAAATATATTTTGGTCCTTAAGGGGTTCGGGAGGCACCCAAAATGTAGACATACGCGCTATGTATTAGATATTTAAAAAGCAACAAATGGTATAATTAAATCGTTTTCAAGAAACATTCAGTCAGCAATCATCAAATTTAGACAAAATTGTAAATATTTTGGAAATGTTCGTGACACCTTTTTTCAAAGCATCTCTTCTTAACAACATTATTGTTTACACACAGCCAAAGATGTCACACATTTACCATGTTTAGTCAACACGTTATTAGCTGCTGCCTCAAATTTCAAAGTCTGTCTCAAAATCTCTTACCTAAACGGGAATGTGAGGCGATGCACTTTAATAATGCACATTCCAAATCAAAACAAGCCGTATTTCCACTTTTTTGTCTTGCTCATGCATAAATTAGCAGCTCATTTACATAATTAATTACCTCCGGGTAATTATTAGCATAGCTAATTAATTTCATTGGAATTTCAAAGTAAAACACTGATGTCATTTATCTACGAATTATCATATTTTCAGTCTTAATTTTTACGATTTAACTTGACATAAAACATAAAATTACTATCAGTGAGAGATGTATGCACGTTTTCTCAGCAATCATTGAAAATGTCTAACTCCGATTCAATAAATACTGTGTCATAAAATTACAGATCTTTGCAGTTTTATTTTCTATTTTATTTTTTTTTAAATTGTCTGAATTATACTATATTTTTCAGGAGCGTTTTTGATCCCGTACTTTATCTGTGTTCTCATCGGCGGAATCCCGCTCTTCTTCATAGAGGTCGCTCTGGGGCAGTTCATGACGAAAGGCGGGATCGGGGCATGGATGATCTGTCCTCTCTTCCAAGGTACTTTTGTGTGTGTGTGTGTGTGTGTGTGTGTGTGTGTTTTCCAAGGCATCCTTGTATGCGTGTGTGTATCTTTGTGTTCGAATGAGTGTATGTGCGTGTGTGCGCGCAAATTTTTGGCTTCTTTCGATTATACAAAAAGATTTTTACACTTGATTAGTTCTATTTCAGTGGCGGATCTAAGGGGGCGCTAGGGACGCACGCCCCCTCTGGATCCAATTTCTTTCATATTCCTGGAAATAATAGGTTGGTGCCCCCACCTTGGGGGTTGGTGTCCCCCGTCTGGGAAATCCTAGATCCGCCACTGCATTTTACCACATCCTCTGACCATAGACATTACAAACGTATCTAACACGGTAGACGACATGCTTCAGATGTCTGTTTGTATAAGACTTTGTTGTGTGCATATTTGGCTACAGTCTAAAGCGAACTCAAGGATTATGTGAAGATTAAATCGAATTTACGTTTCGGTTTCAGTATCAAAGTTCGGTTACAGCGGATAATAATGTTTCAAAGAATTTTCAAAGTATCGACACTTATGTAAGGTTTTTGGTAATTTTTGTCACAATAACTAAGTATCAAAGATTTTTGCGTGTATTTCCATTGACGCAATTTGGTAGGCGACATTGGTTGGTGGAAAATGACTGTAGTACCTGAGGCATTGTACATGTTTGTTTTGTGTGATGAAAAAAGGATTACATTTGTTATGAGTACCTGTGAGTCAAACTCATATGACCTTTGTGCACTCTCTGTATGACAAGTGAAATTTGTTGTACCCGTAAACCTATGCTCATTTAGAAAAGCACAGGCAAATTTACAAAAAAAAATGTCGGGTACATCCCCCTTTACGAACCAAAACGTTTATTTAATGGAATTTTTTCCCCAAAGACGAGAAATAAATACATGAAGAAACTCTTTTGAGAAGAGGAATTCTGTTCCTTGTAATGAATTGCCAAAAGGAAATGAAAAACCTGTTGTGGGATGTGGCAAGAAATAAGAAAAAACCAGCCAACCACCAGACTTCCGTCTAGAAGGTCAAGGCAACAAGGGGGGGGGGGGGTTCAGAGCGGAGGATCGCACAATATAAACAGATCGCAAATTGCGAGGTCTTTTAGTTGCGGTGGAACGGTGTGATACTCTGGTACGGCTGAGCTTAACCTATGTCTCGGGCAAACCTCCTAGACCTCCGGTACCTAGGATCCTCTGAGGAAGGGCTT